>JAGDQP010007026.1:0-35565 GCA_022664845.1 Lepisma saccharinum
TGAGGGGTGTACATTTATTATTAAAGCTCCAGAAACACACTTTCTAGTACGGTTGTGCTGAAGCAGAACAAACATTTCCCATTAAAACAACAATCTAGTGCCAAAGATTTTATAAGAAAAAAGTTATACAACAAACCAAATATGTTGGGTATTAACCTGAAATCCAAACGAGAACTACCATACTACACTGGACTATTGTGGTTACCAAAACGTGCTTAAACGTTATCCATGTTCGATGAACTGAACCAGACCACCATAGTGCATATAATACTTCTTAAAAAACTGTTAGAAATCAAACTACTCTTTTATAAACAAACTTATGACCAAAATGACAGAAGTGGCTATCACGATCATCTCTTATGCACGTAGCCTGAAGTTCAACCACGTAGAGATCACACACATGAAGTGGTTCAGTATCCAACTAACCAGACAACTGTAGGGCTTATCCTTCCAACTCCATGAGACTATTGAAGATGTCAACGGCAATAAAACAACTACCACCATTAAAAAAGTTGCTTTCACAAACAAAGAGCAGATATTTTCTACATACACAACAATATCAACGAAGTATTATATTATTATTACACATAATAATAATAACAATCGCAGCACAACTTCTGTACAAACTCTGGACCAAAAGTCAGGCCAAAACAAACACAAAATACTATAACCAACTCCAAGAGTTCGGGCTTCAAGTCTCGTTCCCAGATTAAATAGAAAAATTGAGTTTGTTTTAAAACTCAAAAGGAAAAAATTGTCTTCCATAATATGGTGTAAATTATGAATTCAACATCCAGTAGAATCCAATAGAATGACGCACTCAGCACGGCATTCCTTTGTTGACAAGGAGTAACAGGCTTTAACCACTCCAGAAGCATAGTATATACACTACATAAGTTATAGGACTACATAAAAGAGTAGTATTGTCATAACAATGCCGACCTTTAATCATTTACGACATACGATACGTGAAGCGGCGGGCAAACAAGCCAAAAATGATGCTGTGTGGTTTTCATAACAAACTTGTCACAACTTTGAAATCCGTTTGATTAGTTATCTTCTTTCGGGTAAGTTACAAATTTGATGTAAAATTTTCCTGCATAGGAAGAACAGAACAATTAAGAAACCATTGCATGAAACCATGTTATGAAGCATTCGCATTCCTCTCTTCCTTATAAAGTTTGAATAAAAGAGAATCGCAATTTCCTTCTTATGTATTTCTTATGGGAGTTATTTCTGTAGAACATTTCTCGTCACCCATCCGTTTCTACTGGACTCATTTTCACGAATTCTTTTTTAATGTGCATACTTATGCCTAGATGTGTAATGAAGCTTTCGCATATCTTCCCCTGCATGTTGCCACGAAGTATCAGATGAACTTCTTTGAAAGACCAGGGTCAAGGTGCTGCTCAGTATGTGCGCGGTTAGTGTACTAAGTTGCACATCCTGTTACTACTCGGGGGATCCCGTGTTCAATTCCCGGTTAGGGTCAACTTTTGCTGGCGTTTTCATAACTCATTCTCCTCCTACTCATTTATCTTTCTTTAAAAGAATATTTTCATAAAAGTTTGTCCAGTCGTACAGACTTTTCTACTGGTCCATCTGTATAATATTTCTCTTAAAATGTTCGTATTTATTAATATATATGTTATCAAGCTGCCGCGGCTGAGCGGTAGAGCGTTGGCTTAGCATTCGGGAGGTCGTGGGATCACAGAGACCTACTATCCTGACTGACGCTCTTTCCCAATCACACCAGGAAAATACTGTGATGGCACCAGATCCTGGGCAACACCTTCCCGCTTCCCTTATGCCGGTCTGAGCCTTAGATGTTGGAATGACAAACATATTTTTAATACAGATATATTATGAAGCAATCGCATCTCTTCGATGACTGGCGATTTGTCGTTGGACGACTTGTCGCGGGGCGGGTTGTCGTGGGACGAGATGTCGCGGGGCGAGATGTCGTGGGACCAGTTGTCGCGGGGCGAGTTGTCGTGGGGCGGGTTGTCGTAGGGACAAGTTGTCGCGGGGTGAGTTGTCGTGAGACCAGTTGTCGTAGGGACTAATTGTCGCAGAGGACGAATTGTCGTGGGGCGAATTGACCGGGGCGAGTTTTCGCGGGACCAGTTGTGATCCCGTGCTTCCCATATATATATATGCCATTAACTGGGAGGAGACCCATTAATTCCTCTTGCTAAGGCTAAGGGAACCTACCAGGGTAGACGCCTAATCTCCAATCCATACGTTCACTTCGTGGGGCCTGTTAGTACCCAAGCAACTGCTTGGCAAACGAACATGGATGGGCTGCTCACCAACTCGCATTAGCAGACAGAGTGGTTAGTCAAATGTCTGCACCCTCCTTTCGTTACACATGATGGTACAAGTAACTAAACACCCTCGGAGGACCTCATTGGACGGAGGACGGAATACAGCTGGCAACGGCAGCGGCCAGTCCTGCAAGAAGACAGAAGGTCAAAAAGCCCGGGTTTGGACTGTAGACTGCCAGGATACCGACACGGCAAGTAGATCGGACCTATACGTGGCGACTCTCAACTATCAGTCACTTGTAGGAGAGGACAAATTAGAAGAATTGCAGAATGAACTAACAAGGATTAAGTGGCACATCATAGAACTATCAGAAGTGTGGAGGAAGAATGAAGAACAGTTGGAACTACCGTCGGGACACACGTTTTACTTTAAAGGAACAGAAAATGGAAAACCGACAGGCGTTGGCTTTATAAGTAATAAAGACCTGAAGTCACGGATCACAGAAATTGAAGGAATTTAAGATAGAATCGCACGGGTGGTTGTAAACATAAACAACAGATACAGTATGGAAATTATACAAGTGTATGCTAAAACAACCACACAACCGGAGGAGGAAATCGAAGATCTATACAAGGAGATACAGAAGATTTTGGATAGTAGCAAATCGCATTACAAAATTCTAATGGGAGACTTCAGTGCGGAAGTAGGAACCAAGCAGAGCAGTGACACGAAAGTTGGAAACTTTGAATTTGGGAAAAGAAACAAGAGAGGAGAGAAGTTAGTGGAATTCTCAGAAGCCAACAGACTGTTCATTTCCAAGACATTTTTCAAGAAACCGCCCCAGA
The DNA here is from genome assembly GCA_022664845.1 of Lepisma saccharinum. Taxonomy (NCBI): domain Eukaryota; kingdom Metazoa; phylum Arthropoda; class Insecta; order Zygentoma; family Lepismatidae; genus Lepisma; species Lepisma saccharinum. The sequence goes on from JAGDQP010007026.1 coordinate 3,114, forward strand.
AGAAGTGGACATGGAAAGGGCCAAATGGGACCAAAAACGAAATAGACTACGTTCTATCTAATAACAGGGCAATTCTGCAAGATATGTCTGTTCTGAACAATTTCAAAGTCTCGAGTGATCATAGGATGGTGAGATGTAAGCTGAAACTAAATTCTAGACTTGAGGGAAAGAAGCTTATCAGAGGAAAACCGCCACTTTAGATCTGGATAATCTAGGGAAAACAGAGAGGCATTTGAGATAGAACTAAGCAACAGATTCAGCGCCTTGGAAGAATTAGAGAATGAAGAAGACATCAATAGCAGAAGCCAAGGAAATAGCAGGCACGAGAAAGAAGAAAGAGAGCAAAATCTCAGGAGAAACTAAACTCTTGACGAAGAAAAGAAGGGAAATGGATGAAGAGGAAAACACATAAAGAGGATTGAATACATAGAACTAAGTAAAAGCCTAAGGAAGAAAATGAAAGAGAATGCACGAATGTATAACGAAATCTTGTTAGAAATACAATCAAGGAAAACGAGAGCCTGAAGATAACCAAACAGCAGCTCATGATAGGGAAGAAGCAAATAATTGCAGTTAAGAGACCAGACGGGACCTTAACACAAAATAATGAAGAAATTATAAAAAAATATTTGAAAATTTCTACAGAGAATTGTACTACTCCGAGGAAGAGCTAGGAAATGAAGACTCAGAAGAAAATGATGTAGATGCCCAGACGTAATGAAAGAAGAAGTGGATAAAGTACTTCGAGAGATGAAGAAAGGAAAGTCGCCAGGAGAAGATGGACTCACAGCAGAGGTGTTTAAATGGGGAGGTGAAAAGATGAAAGAGAAACTTGTGAAATTATTCTCAATGTCTCTGAGGAAGAGAGAAATACCCTCAAGTTGGATTAATTCTGTTATAATTTTGTTGTACAAAAAAGGGAACAAAGAAAATTACAGACGAATTAGTTTACTGTCAGTTCTATACAAAATGTTCACCGAAGTTATTTTGAATCGTATTGAACAGGACTTGGATTTTAACTAGGGAAGGGAACAAGACGGATTTAGCACATTGGACCACATACAAACATTGAATGAAGTTATGGAAAGGGTTATTGAATATGAATTTCCACTATATTTGGTATTCGTAGATTTTGAAAAATCTTTCGATTCGGTCTCCTTGTCAGCAGTACTTAAATCACTTGAACATCAAGGTATCGAAAGTGCACACATCAAGTTACTGCGACACATTTACTCGACTGCCACTTCTGTCATTAGACTACATCAAGAAAGTGGAAAATTTAAAGTTGGAAAAGGAGTAAGGCAAGGAGATTCAATTTCTCTAAAACTGTTTTCTACGGTCCTGGAGAGACTGTTCTAAAATTTAAACTGGGATGAAGTTATAGTCTGATATAGTCTTGTTTGCTTCAAATGCAGAAGAACTACAAACCAGAATGGAAGAACTGAGTAACGAGAGTTTGAAAATAGGCTTTAAAATGAATTTAAGTAAAACAGAAGTCATATACAATCAACATGTTGCAAGGAGCGAAATAAAGATCATCGGAGAGACAATAGGCATAGCTAATGAGTATGTTTACCTAGGCCAGCTCAAAACATCGAATGCCAAGTTGACTGATGAAATAAATAGAAGATGTAAAATGGCGTGGAGTTCGTTTGAAAGATGACACTTTATTTTCAAAAGCAAACTACCAATGCATCTGAAGCGTAAAGTTGATAATCAATGTGTCTTACCTGCGATGAAGTACGGCTGTGAAACTTGGACGTTGAATGCGCAAATGATTCAAAGATTGAGAGTCACACAAAAAGCAATGGAGAGATGCATGCTAGGAATAACCAGGAAGGGCAGGAATACAAATGAATGGATTCACGCACAAACAAAGGTAGAAGATGTAATCAAGACTGCGAAGAAGATGAAGTGGAGATGGGCCGGTCATATAGCTAGACGAACAGATGGAAGGTGGACGACAAATGTACTACATTGGATTCCTCGGGAAAAGAAACGACCGAGACGACGTCCAAATGCAAGGTGGGTAGATGAAATCAGGCGTTTTTCAGGACCTACATGGATGAGGATAGCGGCAGACCGAGATATGTGGAAAGAAAAGGGGGAGGATTTCATCTAGCAGTGGATAGAAATGGCTGAATATGATGATGATGATGACAATGCTGGAGACGCGAGAACTCGAGAACTCTTATTTAGTTGTTTCTGGAAGAATCCCTGAACTCTGACCTCGGGACACTTATCGCTCTGCCCTTTTGTCCCTCTGTGTCAGCAGTTTTGTTTGTTTAGAATTAGGAAACATTGCGTTTTACCCGTAACAATTCTCGGAAAAAAATAACAGATAAACCAGTAGCTGCTATTTTCTATTGTTTGTAGTAGTGATAGATAGAAAATTAGCCAAAGTAGTAGTAAAATAATTAGTACGCTATTTTGTCCCATCTCTATTTCCTACCTTTTTTTTTTTTTTTTTTTTTTGCAGGTTTAACTAATATTTCTGGCTCTTTTGTGCATAGTATAGATGCTCAATTCCCTTCCACATTTCAAATCAATAACCACATTCAAATCCGTATAGACTTGATAATTCTACAAATTGAGATGAATATTACAAAAGCACTGGGTTACAAGGACATGTTAAATACTTCCCGCAGTGATCGCAAAAAACAGAACGTTCTAGAACACTTCGGAACGTAACATTGACGACGAGGTTTCTTTACCACTATACTGTTGGAAGGAGTTCCAGCTACTAGTCTTTTTACACTGTGACATTGTTGAATGCAGAGTTCAACGGCCAAACCTTTAAGAAATTTCCTTCTACTTATTCTCTGTCCTGTGACTTTTGTGTACATTATCCGACTGTTTATCCCAGCTAAGTCCAGCATATTACAAAAAACACGAACCGGTCATCTTAGTGAAGCAGATTTCACTGAGTACTTTCGTGCCATTTGGTCTAATATATCTACACTATATTTCATGTTATTGTAGTAGACCACTGTGTGTGGTTTCTTTTTTGCATCTGACCTAATTACCACGTCAGGATGAGGAGAACTTAAAATTAGTACATTTTTTTCTCGTTTGCCTTGTTATCGTAATGTTTCAGAACCTTTGATGAATAAAGTGGTTCCTTACTTGATTTTACTTCATCTGGTACCTCCTGTCTTGACTTTCTCATGGTGCCTACAATGCTGTTTTTCTGATTCTTCAATTTTTTGCTAGGCTAAGTGACGTAAAGATTTTTTTTCTGTACTCACGTTTCTCCCTTTGTTCAGGAAAGGATATAGTAATCGAAGAACCACATATTCTGATAACGTCTCATTCTGAGGTCGATTGTCGTCCTTTCCAAAGTATGGATTTCCATTGAGAAAATATTTGGTATCCACATCTGCAGCGACCCAAAATTTAATGCCAAATTTATCCGGCTTAATTGCCATGTATTAAGTAAATTGGCAACGTGCCTTTGTCGGAAATAACTGCTCATCAACACACAGAGTCTCTCCGGGTACATAACATAATATGCAATTTTCAGTACATTTTCCCCAAAGTTCAGATATGGGAACAAATCTGTCTTGCTTTTCTCGACATTGCCGGTTTTCCTTCATATCAAAACTAGAACAACTTAGAATACTCTTGAAATGATCTCTTGGTTGGCGTTTCTGAAGAACGGAATCCCCCAGTCTTCTGACCACAGGCTGTTCAGTTCAACACCTATAGCACAATAAAACCCCAGAGCATACAACACAACAATAAACTTACCAAGTTCTGCAACACTAACACTCCAATTGTTGTTACCCGTTTGTCTAGCAACTTCTCACTCTGTGCACTTTTTAATGTGGTTTAGCATTTATCAAAAGTTTCCATGCACTCACAGGGCTCCCTTTACACATATTACCTTTCGGGTATGGCGTTGGTCCAGGTCTTTAGCGTGCAATATTATGCTGAACAAGTTTCTTTGGCTTTAAAACACGAGTTAGATCATGCATAACCCACACTTTTCCATTTTTGGCTTTCATAGAAGTAACACTTGAATTCAAATTGGAATTTTAAGAGGTGGATCTAGCAACATTTTGAGGACCACCACCACTGCTAGAACTACTTGGCTCTTGAACAGAGTAGGTTGCCACATCACTTCCCGAACTATCACTGTCCATATCTTGATATTGGTCTTCATCTTCACTATTTAGGTCAAAGTCCTATGCATCGGTGTCACTTCCAAACTGGTCACGAGGAAGACTACTAAGATATCGAACGACATCTTTACTATTCAGACCTCGACGGTGAGACGTCTTTCCTCGTGCGAATACTTCTTTCCTCGTTTAGTAAAGAAGAAACTGTGCAGTCAATATGACCGCAGCCGTCGTTCTAGGTATAATTGCAGTAAACAATTATATAAATAAAAAATAATAGATGTTTGTACGCAAATGCTTTAAAAACAATGTATTTCTAACACATTCTTCGAATCTTACACATTTTCATTGGTATTTGTGATTTTTGTATCAAGTTCAATTTCTGCAGCGGTCAAATTGACCGCTCCCGTTGTTCTAGTGTTAACATATTAACCGTAAAATATATTTATATTTCAATATTATCATCAGTCAGAAACACAGGAGAAATTATTGAAGACCCCTGTTCTAAAAAATATATTTCTATATCTATCTATCTATCTATCTATCTATCTATCTATCTATCTATATATCTATCTATATATATATATATATATATATATATATAATATTACGGCGGCACTTTCTGCTTCTAGCTTCGAGGCAGGGAATGTCTGAATGCGCTAATGTGGAGGGCAATGCCTATCTACGCATTTTTGCACATATTTCGTAAAGAAAGATTATAATAATGTTTACGTCATACACACTCGGCGATTGATCTTGTACACATGCCTTACGACAGATGTGCCAGAAAAACACTCAGTTCAATCATATTCGGCATGAAAAACTGTAAACTGAAAATGTTGTTTCCCAATTTTGCAAATTTCCACTAAATTTGTAGGAGATCTATCGAATTGTAACAGACGCGTTCAGTTACCACTCGCACTATTTCATAAACGTCGAGGACTCACTTATATGGAATCGTCACAGACATTAATTACACCCGTTAATGGTTTTGAAATGTCCTCAGATTAATTGGAATGGAATTGTCTGACATATTCAGTTATCTTTTTCAGCTAACTCATAGCTTCGATAGCTTGTTATGTATTGACTCCATGTCATTCGATGAAAAATATTTGCAAGAGAAGTCTAAAAGTGCCAATAGTTGGGTGCTAACAAAATTTGTAAGTAATCTAGAAATACAAATTATAATATTTCTATTTCGTATCATCTATCGATTGGAGGTTGAAATTTCAATAGCTCTTATACCTTGCTGTTTGAAATTAATTTCATTGAAGTTCTCTACAACGAACGCTACTATCATTCTATTGTTATAAGCGGTAAGCAAATATCTTACCTGGCTATTGCAGGCATCGCAGAGTAGTAAGACATGCAAGTTCCATACGGATTATTTAGAAACTCTCCATCAATTCTTCTCCTAGTTTCCATGTCAACCAGGGTCCATTTAGGAGCAGATATGACCTAAAATTTAAAAAAAAGAATTTCAGGCAAAAGTTGTAAGTGTCGAGTAAATACTTTCTGCAAGTTTAATTTAGAACAGGATAATGAGAATTAGAAGATATGTATCATCTTCATTTACATATGTATATATTTAAATACATACATATTGGAATTTATTTTTATATTCACATGTGTGTGTACATTCATACGAATATTAATATTTACAATTAGATTCAATATGGAGACATATTAATATTTGATTTCGTGATTATAGTTACATTCATATTCTCATTTATGTTCGGATTCAAATTTTAATGGAGGTTGTAAATAAAATATATTTTAATTCAAACAATGTTTGGGTTGGACATTTAAGTCAAGCAAGTTTTACACAATGATGGGACGTGGAGTTCAAACCATCTTTCATTCAATTTTACCATGGTCGCTGCAACTCTGTGTCGTTTAAAGAAGGTTTATACTTGATCTTCTTATTGACCCTCCAAGTCACATTTAATAGTTATGATACATCCAGAATATTTAGTTTCGGTGGATAACATTGTCATTGTTTATTAAATTAGGTCTACGAAAATTAATTATAATTAATAGAAATACTATTAATAGAGATAACTGAATACGAAATTAAATTAATAATCTATTCCATTATTAGTTTTAAAATAATGGAATAGATAGTACAGGGAATTACGAATTAGAATTATTTTCAGAAAATTCGGGACCGTTTTGTTTATATAGTTAAACGAACATAATCATTGGGGAGACAAGAAAACATCTTCGATTAGATATTACATATTTTAATATTGGCTGTTGCTTTGGGAAAAACTGATAGAGAAAATCTCAAGAGACTCTCAGTGATTACATCTAACAATCTCTCTGCAATGTTAATAATCGCTCATATACATTTAATTTCTTTCGCTGTTTCAGTTACTAATTTAACATGATTGTTCGATTGCGTTGTCAATGTCATTGTTAAGTGATTTCTACTTCTATTTTCCGTTAGATTACAACAGCACAAGTGCGTGCGCATGGAAACCCTAACATAAATTTGAGATTCTTTGTGCCTATTTGGTGATGTCTGTCTACCATGTTTCTAGCTTTTCATTGCTCTGTTGTTTTAGAAAAATCTTTCGTGGAAATTATATTATTAATTTTGAACATTTTATGTGGCAACAATACATATGATTTGTCCATGTATATCACGTACAATATTGTGTAACACATACTAAGAATCTGTTTCATGTAATTTGTTAGCGAGATGCAAAAATCATTCACTCATTGCGCCATCAATTTATTCTTTCAGTTGATGGTTGATTTGCGGAAATACATGTGATTTCATGAATCTAGAATATGAAAAGTTATGACTGAGAAGCTACAGTAATTCAGCAGTGAATCATAAGGATTATATAAATTCCTTCATTGAATCTTATATCCATTTAGTCAGTCATTCATTTCGTTACTCTTTCATGGGTACAATGGACTGTAACTTTGTATCTCATATTTTGTGTTATTGAAATCTATAGAAGATCACTTACATATTCATTCAGTTTACAACTCATTTAGTCTCCCGTACATTTTCGCGATATATTTGTGCTCTCTATCATGTATCAGGACAGAGATAGGACATTTATATTAATTTCGATGTGTGATGTCAAAACTTGTCACTCATTAATTCATTCTAGCAATATTATGATAGACATATAGAACACATTGTTAAGCTACGCTCATTCAAAGTTTGAATACACTTAAGGCATGAGATTAATGTGTTAATTTATTTATCAGTTCGTTTATTAGTAGCTCTGTTGTTTCTCTCATTTACTTATCCGTTCAATCGAGTATAGCTTGTGTATTAAGATATTGTAAGTATGTATTCCCAAATAATTATTTTAAGTACGCATGACGTTCATATGTGCAAACACTTGTTCATTCATTCCACATGTAATTGAAAACAATTCAGATCGTTCATATACAGATAGAACGAAAAACATATAAATGTATAATTTATAATTAATTTTATTTACTTCAACATCAAACGCTGGTTTTTATTCCACCTCTTGATGTTTATTGGACACAAAAACATTAGAATGTGACTATTTCGTACTATTTACTAAGAGTTTGTTTTTTTAAATGTTATCTACAGTTTTATTTTTCATCTAGAATTACATTATGTAATTACGCTAAGATTATACATTCTGATCCTTATTGGCTTCCTTTATTCTTTGTTAGTTCTTGTTTAACCCCTTCACCTGCACTGTCGTTAAAAGGTAAACAAAGCATATTTAGAATAAATTTCAATTTCTGTATAAAACATTGAGAAACACGAGTACCTTATTCTGTATAGTAGTTACATCAAGTGCCGCAAGTGATTCCTCCTTTTCGTACTTTATCAAATTCTTAATGCTGTTTGCACTCAAATGGGCAATTTCTTGAAAGAAAGTCTTGTAGAATTTCTGCTTGCTTTTGGTAACTTCTCCAAATATCCTGATAAAAATAAATATCAACATGAGATGACTTAATAGAAAGAAGAAATATATGAAGAAAGAAAGAAATATTACTCGTATGTCTGAGAAAGACAGGTTTTATTATTTTAAAGCTACTTAGATTTTCTCGGCAAATACTTATATATGCTAATAAGTTTGTGCTCCTAATATATAAGTAGTGTTTTACATCAACAATACGGGCTCTGTTGCGCAAATTTGGGAATCTTCAAATCTCTTTCGAAATTGCCAAATTTAACTTTCATATCATATTTTCTTTCATCGCCCCAATATGAAAGTACATTCATTCAAAGGAATATTTCTTACCTTCTCCCAGGCCCGTAGCCAGATTTATTTCATTGAGGGGATACAGCTATCTGATGGGGAGGCCTACTACTAATCATTTTCATGATATAATTTCTTAATATATACATAGATACACACACACACACACACTAATCACACACACTTTAAGAATGAAACCATACATACTAAACATTTTAGAACGAGAAACATACATGCTTACCGCATTAGAGAACTTTTATATTTTGTACTCTATATACAAGTGTAAAATATGAATAACAGGAAATATCTTTACCTTCTCATTTATATACTTCTAGATTAAGAATTAGTACTAACTAAATAACTCTATGACTTATGAAACTCGCAAGTTCATTGCCGTAGTAACAAACGTTCGCCATTGGATTCTTTCCTGGGTAATAACAAGCCAGTTTTCATCACGAACACCTACTTCTCGAAGATATCTTTTAATATTGTCCTCCCAACGACGTCTTGGTCTTCCCAATGGTCTCCTTCCACCCGGCCTTCCAACCAGGAAAGAATATAATCTTCGTTTTTCCCTCATCCGAGCTACATGTCCAGCCCACCTTAGTCGTCGCGATTTCATTATTTTTACAATATCTGGTGAATCGTACAGTCCGTGGAGTTCATTATGCAATCTCCGCAACTCTCCAGTCATCTCGTCTCGTTTCGGTCCGTATATCTTTCTCAAAACCTTATTTTCAAACACGTAATTTATGTTCATTTGCTAGGGTCGTACTCCAACTTTCGCAACCTTAAAGTATAACCGGCAGTATTAATCGTTCTGTGTATTTTCAATTTCAATTTTCTTGAATTAATCACGATTTTAGAAGATTTGGACTGAATAGAATCATACGTTCCCTGATACTAACTTCTTCCGTCCGTGACCTCATTTTTGCTTGTTACGCATGCTTCCAAGTATTTAAATTTGTTTACTTTCTCTATGATCTCATCCCTAATTCTTATGTTTTTATTTCCTTCATTCCCTATGTTTCGGCTTGTTATAATGTATTCTTTATCTATGTTTACCTGTAGACTTATCTCATCGGACGATTCTGCTAATACATCGGTGTTGCTTTGTAGTGCATCTATATCATCCCCTATTAAATGCACATCATCCGCGTATACGAACAGTTGATTCCAACCAGTCAATGATAGTCACTTTTTGTCCCCTTTAATTTTTAAAATCGAATATTCTAACGCTAAGTTAAACAGTGGTGGTGATAAAGCATAGCTTTGTTTCAATCCGTTGCGAATCTTGAAACTATCTGACATATTATTACCTATCCGTACTCTGTTTATCGGGTCCCTGAGACACATCTTCACTAGTTGAACCTTTTTTTAAAAAAATTCCAAATCGTATCAGGATACTGTATAACGTTTCCCCTTTGATAGAATCATATGCCTTCTTAAACTCAATGAATAGCCGATGAACCGTCCCACTGTATTACCATTTCTTCTCCAAAATTTGTTTCAAGGTGAAAATCTGGTCCAACGTATTTCTTCTAAATCCACATGGGTGATCTCGAATTATTTTATCCACGTATACACTTAGGCATGTTAACAGAATATTACTTAATACCTTGTAAACAGGTTGGGAGTAACGAGATTCCGCGGTAATTATTAGTCAGATTTATCGCCTTTTTTGTAAATCGGAACTATTATTGAGGTTTTCCATTCCTTTGGGAACTGCTCCTTTCTCTATATAGCACTTATCAATTTCTGCAGTTCCTTGATTAGTGTCGTTCGTCCTGTTTTAATTAATTCTGCTGTAATATTGTCTATTCTTGGTGATTTGAAAGTTTTAAATTTCTTTAAAGACATTTCGATCTCGATCTCGCTAGAATCGGTAAGCTATGGTTCTGCGGTATGGATTTCAAATTGGCATGCTTGTTTTCGTATTTCACAATGCTTAAGGCGTTCTTCATCAAACCAAGGTTTGTTTATCTGTTGTTTCTTCTCACCTACACGTTCCTTCGCTGCGCTTTTAATTGTTTCATGAATTGCCTCCCACATCTTACTTACATCAATTTCATTATTAATATTCTCATTATTATTACTCGAGTCGGCTAGGATTTCGAACCTATTTGAGAGTTCGACTTGGTAATCTGAGATTAAGAATTAATAGTTCCTCAGAAAAATAAGTATTTGCATAATTAGGCTATTTCATTTCAGATGAACGAATTAAAGATACACGCATTTATCTAACATGCTGCTACGAAAAACCATCAAGCATTTCTCTTTGAGCCTCTACAGCACAAGACGTAATTGAAGCGCCATGGTCATTAATTGGTCTCTATGTATCGTTCTTTTAGAAAATACTTAAATGTCTGTTATATTAAGTTCTATTTAACTTCCACAAAACTTCTACAGTTGTAACCGTCGAGAGGGTCTTCGAAATTTTTCAACAAAGAGCTGCATAGCTGAAGTTCTCGGATATTGTTTTTTCGAGTGCTAGTAGAACAAGGTTGTATTTTCTATCGTGAAACATTGGTTCTCTTGTTGGTGTAAGAATCCTTTTAAGGCAAAAAATGTGTTCTCACATGTTGCCGTTGAAGGACCAAATGTGACAGCTTCTGCATATATTTTATATATATTGGGGAAAGCACTTTTATATGTATACATGTGAGATATGTAAAATATTACTTTCACTCTTGTTGGATAAAATATTTACTTTAACATCTTCAGCTTCTAATTCGAAAGCTTGTTTATTACATCGCCGAAGATCCAATAGTTACAATACTTTGGAACTGTTAAAAAAATGTTTCGGACTTTGAAAAAAAAACAGGACTTTCAAATACTGTTCATTATTCCCTACAAATCTTTCTTAAGTTTTTGATATTGTATGATCGAATGATGCCTCATTAAATATTTGCTTCAGGAGAATTGTTTCATCTTTAGTCATATGCAGAGATTCTTCAACACCCAAAATCTTTAAAAGACGGGGGAATCTGCCGAATTCGCTTCAACCGAGGGAAGCCAGGATATGAAACTTTAGTGCATTTGTCCTGCCATTTAACTTTGGCTTTAGTAAGAATGTTGTCAAACCCAGACTGTCTTTTCTGCTCCAGAACTGACAGACAAAACCTCACAACCTGAACTGCTTTTCCGATATGCATTTCCCTTTTTTGTAATGCACTGTTATCTGGCTCAAATATTGATAGGATTTGTAGCATTAGAGCGGTAATGAAATATAATTCTAATGTACAACACCTACTTAAAAGTCCCGTAGCTTCAATAGATAACTCATGATTATCCTCCTTGACAAAAGAACTCCAGAACAGATACTGTATCATTATTATTTTTTTTCAATATTTCATACTGTTTCAAAGTGTCCAGTTCAATGTTTATCCATCAACCTCTTAAGCTTTTGGTCTTTGTGCATCTGTGGCACTCGATGTTTTCTTAAAAATCGGTACAGCAACTTGGCTATTCAAAATAGTCCTTTACATTACGGATCGCTGAACATACGGCATTCAGTTATAAACAAGACATGCGCCTACAATTTCACCAATATATTGTCATTTAAACTGCATTCTCTCTTTCCAGAAAGTTATTTTTATGCTACTTATGATTGGGGACACAACAAACATCTAACGAACGGGACCCTCTGTGCTGAGATCTTGTTTTACATGTTCAGTGTAACCTACTGGGATTCGCAAGGAATCAGCTGAACAAAATATAAGGTAATACTTTTTAATTCAGAATACACTACATGATCGAATTTATTGTAAAAGTTTTGGCAGTCAAATCACGCGTAGTGCAATATCAGTGAATAATATTGAGATTAGGTTTAAAATCTCAGGTTAGGTTAAAAGGATTAAGTTAGGGTTACTTAGGTTTTGGTCACTTTGTGCCCCCCTATCTTCAACTTTTGCCCTATTTGAGCCCCGAAATGACGAAAACTAGGGCCAATCGAGGAACAATATTTCAAAAATTTGTGTTGATCTGTCACATAGGGGGGGCCTCAGTAACTTTTGGGGGCCGACCCCGTGCGCCCCGTAGCTACTGGTCTGCCTTCTCCCCGAAAGAATAAACTTATCCGGACATTGTGTTGTACCTCTAAAACACAGCGACATATATCCTATTTTTACAATTAGAAAGTATAAAAATGAATGACTAAATTTGTCCTATCTCGCCTCCCCAACCTTTACTACTATCTACAATATCTCAGGATCACAATCGCAAGATGGACATACAAAGTTACTTTTTCTATCTTTAAGGAGCTTACATCAATCCTGCAAATTGCAATGCACGAAATCAAGTACCAAAGAATAAACCAAACTGAACTTAATGAAATTGTTATATTTATCGAAAGAAATCGTTTTTTCGATGGATGTGTCCACATGAAACCCAAAGTATAGGCAATATCTCCTGAGCGAAGTGAGTTAGAACATAGAAGCATCTAAATGATTTTGAACATACGCTTAATATCCAACTGTTTGTTTTCAGTCCTCTTACTCAGGTATTCATACAGATTGCTCTTACTCTTCCATCACAGATACCTATCACAGTTCTAGTCAGATCAGATACTATAATGATCGTTCTGGGCTATAAAAACCTGAAACACATTTGGCCCAAGAGCGTATTTTCATCTATTTCCCAGAGGATTATAAATAATTCGCCAAGTTACTAAGTGTTCTTAATTTTAATGAAACGGGAAACATGTAATATCGAAAGCGTAATTTTGAGAATTAATTTTGGTTACATAACTACTCAGGAAATAAGACTCTTTGAAATGAAATATTTGACTATATTAATTAAAAAAGTGTTAAGTAAATATCTGAAAAGGTTAAGTAAGAAAACTATTTTTCGAATATTCATTGTGGTTTATTTATTTTGAACCGACGGTCGTTTCGTAAGCCATAGTGCTCACTTCGTCAAGGGATTTGGTTTGACGTTAAATTGCAATTAAAATCATGTTAACGTTATAACATTGTTATATAAATTTTAACTTTGTGACAAAATATGTTTAATGTATTGTCATTTATTTAAATTAAACATTCTTTGTTAACCTTTTCAAATTGCATTGTCCATCCGCCTAATCTCTATATATCTATCAAAATTACCTTCCACCTATCGCTAAGTATAAAACTATTTTCTTTGTTCATTGTATTAAAATTTACAAAACTATTTTCTTCGTTCATTGTATTAAAATTTAAGTCAATTTTTACTGTTTCTAGAACAATTCTGTTAAATATTCTGTTTTCAGAATGTAGAATTCGCTCTTCTTCAAACATCATTTTAGGTTTCTTTTCAAATGAATGCTCTGTAACGGTTGACTTTTTTGAAAACCATACTTCAGTGCTCTAATATGTTTTTTCATCCTGCACTACACTGTACGACCAGTCTGACGAAGATAACGACTACGTTTATTATATTTGAAAAGTTTGCTGAAAAAGGAACTATAGTACTTGTTCACAGGGCTTGCCTCTTTTGTATGGTAGTCTCTGCATTGAACGTCTTATTTGCACAATAAAGGTGGTTTCACGATGCACCGACAAACTTTGAGGGTACACCAAGAAATAAACAAAAAAGTGAAAATCTATAAAATGAAAATTCGGCCTCGTTTAGGAGCTACATGTTACCGAATGCATCAGAAAATTAATCTTAGCTCATCAGAGTTTTATCGCGAGGAAAATTAAGGCTAAGTTGTCATGGTACCGTCAATGACTTTACACATCTTAAGATGCATATTTAAATTTCCGCAATGAACGGGATTCCCTAAAGTAGGGGATTCCCAGAAATTATCTGAAATAAAGATATGACGAAATAATCATTAACGTCACGCATTTCCAGCAGAAAAACTATAATAATTTGTTCAGAGTCGATATCGCAAGCAGATTCCATATATCGAACGATTTACAACAGTTTCATAATTGCTCATTTTCATCACAGCTTATGTTTACTTGTTACCAAAGATATTGCTTTCATTGACCGGTTCGATGTATGTGAACACATACTGTGTTCATGATTCTCACCGAAAGTCGTTTAATTCATGCCCATTTAGACCTACCTCTACTTCAAAAAATCCAGATATTCCTTAATTCCTAGGATGTGACTTTTGCACAAGCATTTTTGGAGTATAGATTTTCAAATAGTGCAGGTCTTTGACGGTACTTTGCCTCATCTGCTCTACTGTTCATATGGAATTAAAAACATAAAGGTTTAAAGTTAATTTCTCCACGTTTTCGGCAGTCTGTAGCTCCGAAACAACGGCCGAATTTCCACCCGTTTAACAAAGACTTATTGTTATTTTATGTACACTATAATCTGTCAAAGTTTGTTGGTGCATTGCGTAGCCACTTTTTATAAAGAAATTGCGAGAAACTTTCCAGATGTCATCAATTCTTATCGAAACTAAATATCGTACATTGATAAACTATAATACATTTTGTAATAAAATTCAATATAATGTTACCGCCATGCAACACAAAATGCTTACAATATTTTGTTACCTTTGTGTTTCATGTTAGACTATTTATGAAGTGAATGAATAGAGGAATGGATTCCAATTTACTTATAAATTATGTTGGTTACGTAGTTACGAGATAACTTGGGAGTCGATGAGGAGGATGCGTGCGTGCTCTTAGCTCTCGCCTTTGACTCCGTGAACCGCTCTGCTGTTCCACAACCCTCGACTGTAAATCGTTGTCTCCTCTCTGTGCAGTAATTTCCATCTGCTGTACTAGATTAATTGTGTGACTACAATGACGAGACATTCCGTTGTCAAATTCTTGAAATGAATTGATGAACTTGGTAAGTCGATGGACAATTTCCAGCAACGATTTGAAAATATTCTTTCTCCCCACAATGAGGAAGAAAGTGTTTCACCCCTCTCTCTTGTGATGGAAGACCTTCAACCTGACTTCTCTTCATTGAGGAAAGAAGCAGGCGAATTCCTCAATAACTAAATTGACGAGCTTAAGGGTGAAGTGTTCGACACTTCTAAGGAACTAGATGGATTAAAGCAATACTCAAGACGAAACTGTGCTCTCCTCAATGGAATAAACCAAATTCCGAATAATTATGTCTACAACTTTTAAAATTTAAACTGTAGAAACATTCAGCAGACATTGTGAGGCAGGAAAATTATTCCATAGTTGCGAAATTCACAGAAACCTAAGAGAATCTTCAAGAAATCTGGTATTCTGATAACCAAATAATTGATTCTGTAGAGACAGAAGCTGATCAGATCTGCTAAGGATTGATTTAGCCGCCGTTATGTTTATGGGCAGGATGGTAAGGTTATAGTGTGGAACAATAACCGCCGCATTACCATGACGTCAGAAGATATCCGGAGCATCACATTAATCGCAGACCAGTGCGTGAGCTTAACATGATGACAGTACTCTAATATAGATGAGTCTGATCGAGTTATATCCGAGTAATATGTAACTTTCACCTACCTTATAAAAATCCATGTCTTCACCAACACTTGTGTTCTACTGTACCACTGAGATTGTGATCTATCGTCCGAAATCGTAATTTCCACTGAAACAAACTTCGTTAGCGCACCAGCATAGTAATTTCATCTTCTTCCTCACGGCAGGCTTTCCAGAGGTGGGGATGGTTGTGTTACAGACGACGTTTGAGTACGTCAAATGTGCAGAAACTCTTGGGGAAGTCTTCCATCAGGGATTTGACAGGAATGTCGTGAAAGGAAATAACACGCATTCCAGTTCTTTTCTCCATGTTCGGATAAACCAAATGGATGATTTGGTGGTGTAGCTTGACGCTTTGTCCATGTATATCCGTACCTGGTTAGTGCTGGCTCCGTACAAACGAAGGATATCTGCCTGAAATATGGGGTAATGATGACTTTCTGGAAGTAGGCCGCATTCACCTTGATGTTTGTTTCAACTTAATGGATAATCAACTTTTTTGGTACTCAAATCTAACGATAAACATGATTCACTCTGGAAAACTTTTGCTGCACCGAATATAGAACCCTGATCTTTCTTTATGGTGGGGTTACGCTATGTAATTGCCCAAATGTGACCATTCCGTGTTAGATGATAATTGCACGCCTATGTGATCACGTACTGCAAATTACTCCACACCAGATGTCGTTTACACAGCTTCGGGCAGTTGGTTTTACGTTCCCGAATGTGGCGGAGGAAGAGACTGAACCGCAGGCCAATACGGCAACGAATGTCATCGTTGATAGTTGACTGTGCCATATTTAATTTCTCGGACATGAGACGTTGGGGTTGTGGGACTGCAATTCGTTGAACCTACGTAGCATCTCCAGTGACATTTTCACTGGTACCTTCGAACAGGCCTGTTTTGTTGCAGAATACTACTTCACTGGAGCACTTTGTGTTTACCTGGCCACGGTGTATGTCGCAGTGGTGAACCCAATAGTTAAATCACGTTCCTTGTTCTGTTTCACTATTCCGGTATACGAAAAATGTTCGTTAAATTGATATTGGTACTTTTCCCAATACCGCTTAAGTTTAGACGGCATTGCACTATCAGGAACACACCATTTCCAAGCGTGATACCTGAGAAACCACATTAAGGGCACTGCCAATGTCTAAGTTGGAGAATAACAAAGCAAAACACTTCTTTCTCTGTATTTTCTATTGTTTTATTCTCAGATTGAATTTTTCTCACACTATGAATCTTTGCTTATATACTATGAGCAGTTTCTTAGACAAAGGTGAATATTAAGTGCTATATGGAAGCTTCTATTAATACCGTTGTTTTTCAGCTAATTTAAAATATTAATATGAATAGTACTTACTCTTTTGTTACATGTTTTATCTTACGGGTAAGCAAATTTGGAGGACAAAAAGTAATTGCGGGTACAGGAAGTCTCCATTCATTGTAATTGCGTTCAATTGTTACCACGACTGGATTCTCCTGAAATTTTGTCCAAGATTTGTATATCAGGTAACCTGTTATTGTAACTCCCATGGCAAAGAGTAACGCCCAAGTTAACCTGAGGAGAGAAAACAAATTATTTTTATTACTTACATTGAGATTATCATATAGTTACTGCATCTGGAAAGAGTTTATTTCTGTTCCGTTTACTTGCAGACTACGCTATGTACTTTTGAAATGTAGTGTATACTTAGTTGAAGTAATATCATTGTTACATTGATGTACTAAAGTAAATATGCTTCAAGAACATGACTATCTTTGCAATAATGTACATTGAACACTATTACAAAGTGGAGGTGGTTATGTAAGATGTGAGAACCAGTGCTTATGTTGGTCGACACCTCATATGTTAATTTGCTTTATGTGTATATCTATCTGTACTTATGGCTGTCTATAGTATTAGAATAGTGTCACTCCATGTCAGACCAAAACAGTAAAGGAGTAAACTTTACGCCAGCATCTCAGATTTTAATTAATTTTTGTGTGTGAGCAGGGCATGATGAGAAACACCCAGAAATGTAATACTGCAGTGCTGTGTCACATACCTCTGTGATTGCATCATCCCAGATGTTGATTCTTTCACCGAGAAATTGAGTCACATTGATTATTAAAATGCTTGTAAATTTCGCCTTAATTAAAATAAAGATTTGATTCTTGGGCCATTGTAAAGATCTTACAAGGCACACTTGATATCTCGGGGAGACCAAATATGATGATACTTTGTATATCGATAGAAGACCTAAAAAGAAGTGCATATACAAAATTTTATCTGCAAAACTGAACAGGGAAAGAGAAGGGAGCCCGAGAAAAATAAAGTGTAGAGTGTAAGTGTACGATATAGCTGGATTGGAAAAGTATCAATGCAATAACAATGGGGGAAAGAAGTGTACCCTAGTGGGTATTGATGAATACTAGGTAGGAAGAGCTATGCGTAACAGAGGATATCCATCATGCCCGCCATCTTGAAGGCGGTCATGTTGAAACTTGTGTGAAAGTTTGAAATAGGAAGGGGGTCATGTGATATATCAATCTAGACTGAAATTGGACTGGAAATGCATTGGTACAGTTAGTTTTGTGTTAACGTTAATCCGGTGAGAGATAATATGTAAATTTGGTGTGGAAAGTGGTGGAAGGAGAGGTTCGTCAACATGTTAGTATGTTTGAAAATTGCAAGAGTGGAAACGAAAGTATGACGAAGACAATTAGTTTTGTATGAAAGGTTGTTAGTATCAACACAGTAACGAACGGCCATCGTCTAACAACTTATCAATATGTCAGTGTGAAGTTATAGACAGTGCTGACACTAGACGAATGTGTCTTGGGTTAGATACGTATGTGAAACACAATACGCATTGAACTGAAACAGTGCGATGTCGAGAGGCTGGGAAATAGACTGGGTGGGTTGCCCACACGCACGAGCTCTTGTTGAGAAAGAAGTTCGTTTGGTTTTGACCAAGTCACAACCTTGGACGGTCACGCCGTGTGTAAAGCATTCTGCAGACGTGGAAAGGCTATCTGGCAATGAACTGTTGTGTATACAGCGATCGTACGCCACTGTACCCCGCAAACTCTTTGTTTTTGTTGTTGTTTAAACAATGTCACACTTGTGCAGTAAAAACCGCCCATTCCTAACGTTTCTTCCCTTCACATTGTTTCCTATTGTGATGAGTAACGGCATTATTCTATGTTGCAGTGCTTGTGAAGCACCCAGTATATAGTAAAAAGAAATAAGAGCACTACTATTAAACGGATAGAGAAACTTAACGTTTGAGTTCATGACTAACACCTGTTCGATGAGTATAAGGTATTTGTGTGTCTTGTCAATAGACAAAGCATTCAGCACACGTGATTCTAGGCGTAACAGATAGGTGGTACGCAAATGAAAGGAAAAAAGAGCATTGGAACAAAAATAACTATTCTGTTGCACGATGAGTTTCCAGTAGGTGGTGAACAGTGCTATAGCGGACGACCTGTCAAATTGGTGGGAACGTATTGCACAACTGCATTATGAATTTTTACAATGTGGTGGAGAAATTGATGACTAGGGTTATTGACAAAGGAATTGCTGGAAATAGTGACGAAAATAGAAGATGTGTGGATTGTATGCGAGACTTACTGCAGAACTGGGAGTGCAATATCGATGTGAGTGAAAAAAGTAACTTGAATTTGATGAGTATGAACCAGCACAAGACATTCCTTGCGAAGTGACGTATTGTACGAAGACGATGCGGATGGATCGTCAGTGGCGTCTTCGGACAATGAATATCAACCGTCGCCAAAAAGGACGTGTTCTGTTCCAATAGAAAAGAAAATTGCAGCTGTTGCAGAGTGGCGCAAAGTGAAAAAAGGTAAGTATCGGTCTTTCTCCTGCATGAAGTTTAAATTTCGATTTCTGAAGTCAGAAAATCAACTGTACGCATGGGAAGTAATGTTGGAAAAAGGAAATTTACGTACAGCAACCGATGTATACGCTCAAATTCTAAAGTTTACTGCCCAAAAGTTCAGGAAGTTAGAGAACTTCGTCAAATTGTTCACGACAACGATCTTCAATACTGGGCTAAAACAAAAGCACGCGAACTTGGAAAACCATCATTTTCAGGCTAGCACTTCCTGACTACGTAGATTCAAGTGTCATTACAACATTGTGAGTCGTAAAATCACAACGTTCGTCACCACTGCCACATTTCATGATGAGTAGAAAATTAATCAACGTGCCTCAGAATGGCGAGAGTCAACAAAGACACTTCTGCGTGATTATAATAACGATAATATTTGGAACGCAGATGAGTCGGGTTTCCAGAAGGAAATGACAACAGGAAGAACACTGGATGTACCGGGTGTTCAGCGAGTGTATGGCCATGTACAATCTCTAGCTACAACGACACATTCATACACGATAGTTCCCATGATTTTAAAATCGGGAAAAGTAGCAGAGAAATTATTCGTTATCCTGCTAGAGAAAAATATCAGTAAGAAGGTACAAGAGACAATGGCGATACGAGATAATCTTATCATCAAGTGGAATTCTTCAGGAAATATGACTGAAGACTTGTGTAAAGAATTTTTTAGCAGCGACAGCTACACAAATGCCAGGCGAGAAGAACGTACTTATTGTGGATTCATACGGCCCTCATAAGGACAATGCTCTACTACAACAAGTACTGAATGAAATATAATTCAGTGAGAATAAACTCAAGGCGCACATCATACCAGAGAAAACTACTAGCATGTGTCAACCACTGGACGTTTATTACTTCAGAATGGCAAAACATATGGCAAAAAACATCTCATTAGCAGCGCTTCAATTTAATCCACAATTGAACCTACATCTTGCGCCTCCAATCGGTCATTCATAACCAGCTGTCATCACAACGATTCCAGGGATCGCACCGCTATGCGTGGTATAAAGCAGGATTAGCGACATCATCAGAGCCATTCGTAGGAATCATAACGTTTTGCTTTGGAAAGAGAATAAGATTCTGCAATTTAGTAGTGGGATGTGAGAGATCAGCGTTCATCAAGTGCAGTTATTGTTGTGCTGAGTTATGTTTTGAGGACTTTTACGTTCAAGAACATTACCACAGAAACGAAAGTACGGATGAGGTAACAGCAAGTGCTTCCACTGCATCATAAACCTTTTATTTTGATTGCAAATCTGTGGATTCGAGACCGAGACCGAAACCCAAGTTCTGCGACCGAGAACAACGGCACTGCCAGAATGTTTAGACCCGAACGAGAGAAAACAGCAAAATCGACGTTTTCGACGTTTTTTGGTGCTGAAAATATCAAAGTTCTAAGCTTGCCCTTTGAAAGTTGGGTAGCTAGTTTACACCACTAGCAGAGGGCTAATAACACATTCCTAGGTTCACTCACATTGTAGTAATTTACCCCCCAAACGTGCCATTTTCTCTGCACTGACTCACTCACTGATTTCACTGCTACTAACAACCTTTTATACAAACACAGATTGTCTTCGTCAAATTTTCGTTTCCACTCCTTGCAATTTTCACACATACTAGTACGTTGACAAACCTCTCCTTCCACCACTTTCCACACCAAATTTACATATTATCTCTCACCGGATTAACGTTAACACAAAACTAACTGTACCAATGCATTTCCAGTCCAATTTCAGTCTAGATTGATATTTCACATGACCCCCTTCCTATTTCAAACTTTCACACAAGTTTCAACATGACCGCCTTCAAGATGGCGGGCATGATGGATATCCTCTGTTACGCATAGCTCTTCCTACCTAGTATTCATCAATACCCACTAGGGTACACTTCTTCCCCCCATTGTTATTGCAATGAGATTTTTCCCATCCCGCTATATCGTACACTTACGCTCTACACTTTATTTTTCTCGGGCTCCCTTCTCTTTCCCTGTTCAGTTTTGCAGATAAAATTTTGTATGTGCGCTTCCTTTTAGGTTTTCTATCGACATACAGAGTATCATCGTATTTGGTTTCCCCGAGATATGAAGTGTCCCTTGTTAGACAGACCTTCAGACAGATATGTATCACTTTACCCTAGGTACGAAATTTCAAATCTGACCTTGCATTTTGATGTTTAACCATAAGTAGCAAAAACGATGCTGCCTCCGATTTTTATCAACATTACTGGGAATAATTGGATTCTATCCTGGGCAATATCAAGCCAATTTTCATCACGAGCGCCTACTTCTCCAAGATCTTTTCCAATATTGTTATCGTTTGTTACTGCGGTGATGAACTTGCGAGTTAAATAAGCCATAGAGTTAGTTAGTTACTGAGAATAATAGTCTGTTACTGGTGAAGATATGTGCGAAACTCCATACTGGGAGACACATGGAAAGATAAGCCATTTTTTAAATATTTTTTTTATGGCTGTTAAGCTTCTTTGGTACAGGACGGGATATAATACATCACTTATGTCCCACTGTGTGCAGTTTGTTGAAGCAATATTATGAATAGTGTCAGTGTATTGATTGAGAGACAGTTGTTAGAAAAAATGATTATGACCATTTGGGTAGTTTTCTGAAGCCATGACGAGTTGAAAATCCAATGTGACCGCCGGAACATATGATTTCTAGCACGCAATGAAGCATATCTTTAGAAATATTGCACATAAAGTTCTGATTTTGGTGTGAAATTATAGGGTGTCATTAGCAAAATAGTTAGCAAATGATGGTAGTTTACTTGGTAGTCCATCTGGGGATATGGAGAGGGAAAGTCCAATATGGTAGCCGGAATAAGCCATTTCCGCCATACAGACAGCCACATTTTGTGTACAAATGGATGGAACTACATGGAGGTCATTACACCATATGCTGCAGTTAAGGTGTAAATGTATATTTTGTCATATGTCAACTTTTAAATTAAACTTATTGTACGTATATTCGTGACGTACAAGCATGTTTTTCTCATACCATCTTTACTAACCTATGTGCTACATTAGTTGGTCTATTTGCAATCTATAGTTAGTATTTTGCAGTATTACAGAATCTAGAGTGAATACAACTTAATGGTGTGAATGCTACTTTGTTTGACGTGAAAAAGTACTGATGTATGTATATTTATATTCGTAAAATATGTCAGAAAATAACATTTCCTTTCAATGCATATAGATAAGCAATATTGTTTTACACTTTATTAGGATTGGTAAAATTGTAAATTGCTATATAGATCACGTTTTCATTTTTTCCAAGTGAAGGTGTGACGGTTTTGATGAATTAAGCTTGGTCAGTGTTTCGTTATCAACTCAGTTTTGTTGCATGTTACATAATATATTTACGTGTACCAGTTGTAACTTGGTACACTTTATGATAACTAAGGTTCACGTTTCAAAAGAGATTTTGCCCAAATCCTTATCTGACAAATTCTTTAAATTATTATGTAAAAGTTTCGTTTTAAGTCAAATACATACATCTTGTATTCCATATGCTATTAGTGTTCATTAACAATTTGCAATGAATAGATAATCTCTTTCTAGTGTGCTCTTGATTAGGAAAACATAAATATTTGTTTCGTATATATTTAATGAAAATCCGTCCTGGATGGTTTAAAAATTATTAGTTGACACTAGTAGTATAATAGGTAATAGATATATGCATTTTCTTTAAAACAAAACCTATATACATCAATTTAAATGCCTTTTCAACACTTAACTATTATCATGGAAATCCAGATTTATTTTGAAGTTGAAGATCTGGGCTAATTCTCTCTTAAGACGCGACGTAAATTTCAGGTTTCTCAAAATTTTCCCAGGTACAACATGTCCCCCTAATACTTATTGTGTAAGTTTCTACACTTGTCTCATCTTCATATTTAGTGTTCAGGGTCATCTTTTTGCATCATGCATTATCGTGTAAATATTGACAATGGTTCACACACACACACACACAATGCTATTAAATGTAATATTGCCATTATTCGACATGAAGAATTTCTAAGGTCCTCCTCTTGCTGTAACTGATCAAAGAAGAATGTGCTTCAAAAGTAACTTGTCAATTTGCAACGAAATAAGTGCAATTGAACAAGGTCCAAATTGCATGATATTAAATGTATTAACTCAAACCAAAAATAGTGCCTGTGTAATTTGTAGTGCTGCCGACGATGTTCATTGACCTTCTGTTGAAAGAAAAGTAAATAATGTCGTTTTATGGTATATATATGTCCCATCAACTGTGACATCTTGCAGACATCAATTAGATGATTATAGTTTTATCTTACAACCTTTATTACTTGGTCTGCAATAGACCTTATACTTTAAAAGGTCAGTAACTTCAATTTTTTTTGCCAGGACTTCGCAATACGGTAAGAATCGACACACGTTTCATAATGAGAACAATTAGACAGATTCGGGGTTCAAAACTATATCGTCAATGACGAAGCAGAAGTTTCAAAAGCTCTTCAACCATTGTAACCGAGTTCCCTGTTCAGATGGGTTTATGTTTACTGACAGCAAAGGAGGTTTACTAACTCTTATTTAAAGTTCGTCAAGGTTAATCTCATGACTTGTTTAAAATAATCTTTGAATACTCAAGAAGGCAAGCGACAAGAATGGCGATTTGCAATGTTTGACAAAGTTTAATGACATATTTTATCACTCAAAATTGGTCTAGATGCTATTGCAAGAGAAGACTATATAACACAACTCGTTTCATAATTTTCCAACGTATTATACAATCCAGAAACATATATTCCACTAGTAACTGCATCTATGACAACACTTCTTCAAACAGGAAGATGACAACTCAACTCTGAATATAAGAATGAATGTCATTAGGTGATAAAAACGTGGTGGAATGTAGAAGCGAGAAACGATCACACAAAGACGATTTTAAGTTTTCAGATAGTACCATCGAAATTCAACATTTTCCTAACCTTAGTAACTATTATCGCATTGCCGGTGTTTTCCATTTCATATGGAAGGAGTTCACGCAGAATTTGCGCATCAGTTACTTAAAAACTATCAGAAGTAAATATGGTTTGAGCATTAGCGCAAATAAAAAATCTGCACACTCGAAACGCTCAAAGGTAGGTACGTTTGAATTCAGAATACGTACTTGATTTTCTCATTTTAACGTTGTGTAATTTAATAGATCTTACTGTAAAGTTTACCAAATTCGCCTAACTCCATTTTACACACAAGGCAGACTGCGAAGAGAAGAGGAAGAAGAAATGCAACTTGAAATGTTATAAAGCGATGAAAGAGTACAATAACCAGGATTCATAAGAGTAAGAGTTTTCGCTAGATTCCATAATGCTGCAAAATAGTAAATATAGATTCCATAGAGACCAACTAATGTAGATACTTATGACAGTCCAAGCTACGACTATATAGGAAGACTGCGCATTATTTGTTTGGATCAATGCAGTTGTGTATTATTGCTAGAGCGGAGCTCCAGAGAGATCACTCCCCGCTTCATATTTAAGCATCTATATATATTAAGTGTGCATATAATGAAATGTGCTAATATTTCTGGAATCATTATCTAAGGGCAATTTAAGAGGAGAAGTAGATACTATAAATATATCACTATAAACAATAAAGACGTTATCAAAGAAGAAAAGTCAGCATATGAAGACGTTTACGTCAGATGTATAAAAGATCTGTACAGTAATGTAACTTGAATTCATCTTCCAAATGGTGCTTACAAGCGTTGTGTTTCAAAGTAGACCAAGTAGACCAAAGTTTTTAAACTTTCCTGTTCATCATCCTTTGTATCTCTTCTCCTCAAGCTGTTCTTTCTGGGACAGACTGATCAAGCTGATAGTTCAAGCTTCGAATACAGAATGCGGAAGGAGTTGACATACACCTAGGCAACTATTCCCATGGATTATCCCACCTTCAACTGTTTCAACCGTCACGTACGAACACACGACTTACATAAACTTCTGGGTGGCAGGTTCGTTACCTGTGACTATAATTCGAATGCTCATTCTGTTTTGCCATTTCATCATATACTGTGCACTCCTTTCGCAGACGATCGCGCCTAAACCAACCAAGCAAACAGGAAAACATCTTCTACCATTTAGCGCCACTCAATCATCCTCAATTGCAACACCTAAGAATACCAGTTCTGGAACAATTCCAAATCAACGCATCACTGGTTTATCGCTAAAAGACACATGCCCTCGGTCATCTTCTCTATGCAGATCAGGTAGCAGCTAGTCGCCTCCTAGCAAGCGCACACATAATCTTAGTGCTTCTGACAATGACTCTGATATCGAGAGACTCATGAATATATCAGACTGTAATTCAGTCAAATAAATTCAGTGCATAATTTGAGCCAATTGTCTGTCCTTTAATTTTAACCAAGTTCGACCCACGTTATCAAGCGCTATAACAGCTATTCTGCAAGTTTACAAAATATGTTTCAAGACAAATCATCTTTGAAATTATTCCTGCCGCGCTATTATAAAATCCACAGACAGAAATATGGCAAGTACAATTGGAAACAAATCCACTGTCAATAAAGACTATAAAAATACAACCACAACCACGGTGTCCGCCTTTACTATCAGTAGCAATACGTGAACCCAATCCAAACATCCAAGGCGATGAACTAGAATCCGAGTTACGTGAAGTAGGACTCAATATCACAAACTATCTTAGAATTAAAACGCAAACAGACACATCTAGCTGCATGGTACAAGTATTAACACCGGATCAGTTCTCCATAAATACACTTCTACAATCAAAAGCTTTAATCTACAAACGTCGTTATAGGGTTGAACAGTTTTGAACAGTCTTGAACACAACCACAGCTACAACTCAGATGCGAGAAATGTCAGCAATATAGCAACCACTCAACCGATAAATGTCCCAACCAACCTAAGTCCGGCTATTGTGCTGAAAACCACCAAACCAAGGCCTTGTAAAACCAATCCAATCTTCCTAAATGCAGTCAATGCAACAGTACGCATTCAACATTTTCCTATAGATGCCAAGGTCGCCAAACCCAAGGAACATGAAGAAAACTTCATGGAAGTTCCGTTACGCCTATCACCAGTAACATAATAACCACCTCACCCCTACCTCTTCTTCCTCCTACAACAGATCAAATAATACAATTTCCCTCTCTCTCATATTTCAAAAGCTATATCCATCAAATCACTCTAGAAACTCGTGAAGACTTCAAAGTAAATCTCAAAGCCACACATTCTGAACCATGTCTTCTTTTCCGTAGCCACTACATATCCTGAGTAAACCCAAGTCATTATCAAATCACCATCATTTCACTTTAATTTTCATATTTCCACAGTAATCACAAATGTTAAATGTTGGGTTCATCTATCTACCCATTAATGCTCAGAGAAGCCCCTAGGGGAGAAGAATCATAAATCATTTGTCCTCTGTAGCAACGTGTTGTCTCGATTATTGCACTTCACTATCATAACTCCACCACATCATCGTAAATACCCTAAAACCAGTTATATTATTATAAGCAAACTGTTAATAATATCTAGGACAGGAAATTGAACTAATAAATAAACTTTCATAAAACTGTATTCAAATCTCTTAGACCAACTACGCATTCAAAATTTATCCGTATGAATTCTTTAATTACCCTGGCCTGAAAAGAGGGTATAACCCTCTCAACAGGCGCTGACCACCTTCAGTGGACCAACAAGCTTTAAAAAATCTTGAATTTAAAACAAACAATATATCTATTCGGTTGAATCAAAAGTAGTTAATTATTATTAATAGCTTGCTTTTCATGATTGCACAGGTTCTTGGGAGAATAATTCTATTTTGCCAAAGATAACTTTTCCAATACGAAAACCTGTTCCATGGTTGTTTGAGGACCTCACAGACAGAGCATTAGGAAGCCCAGGAGGCTGAGTAATTTATAATGTCTTTTTTGTCGGAGTTCAAGTACGTTGTGCAGTTCTTACCGCATAGAAGGTGTCTGTGTATGAGCTTATGGTAATGATATTGGGGATCTCGTTCTCGATTAAAGAAAATATTTCATGTATTAAAAGATAGAACGTGTGCCAGAATCATAGTAAAACAATGGAATAAGCAGCACGAATAAAGGATGACTACGTATCGGTTACAGACTTATGGATTTGCCCTCTATATTAAACGACAAGTACGCCCGCAGTAAGGGAAGAAGCCAGGTCGGGAAGCCATTCATTAGAAGAGGTACCAAGGCTACTAGTGGTAAAGACGAAGCAACCTAAAGAGAAGGGTGCAAGTTTAAAAGAGAAAAAGAAACAAATGTCAGCAGCAGTAAAAAAAAGTTTGAGTTTACGAGAGAAAGCACTGACACATATATATTAGTAGGAGACTTTCGACTTACGGAATCAGCAGCAACACAAAATGCAAATGAACCAAGAGAAGCGTTTACAGCAGCTACAGAAGAAACTGACAGAGCAACAGCAAGAGACTCAGATGAAGCAAAAGCAGCGTTAGTAGCAGTTATTAGGAAACTGATAGAGCAACAGCAAAATATTCAGAAGAAACTAGAACATCTCCTCCAGGAGAAACACGAAGCACAGATGAAGTAAGAGAATCGTTTGCAGCAGTTACAAGAGAAACTGATAGAGTAACAGCCGGAGGCTCTGATGAAACGAAAAACATAATTTCCAACAGACGGAATAGAAGCTAAAACTGTTTACGGAAGACTCTGAGACAAGCGTATCACTAGAAGGAAATATGCAGCCAATACAGTTAGGTATCACACCACGGAGAGAGGACACGCTACATGTCGCGGCTACAAGTATGTCGTTCGCGCAGGAGAGATGGACATAATTAACAAATCAAAGAAGCTGGAGGGTACTGGAAATACAGATCACCCATTTGGAGACGAGGTGAATGTTGAAAAGGAAGTGATCAAGGTGAATCACAAGAGTCCTGGAGAATGCAGAAACGAGCTATTGAAGGAAGAAAGCCCGAGTTTAGCCTGCCTTTATCTGATGAACCAAGAAGTCCTGTGGAAAGAGTACCTTTAGATCAATTTGGACGTAGAGCCGCACTGGTGAAAACGAAAATAATTTAGATGGAGTCTTACAGATATAGGGAAGACCACCAGATGATCGTAATTGAGGACGTCGTTGGAGGAGAAAGGGATCAAATTTGCCGAACCTGATGATTGAGATGTACGAGATGAACAACTATGATCGTCAGAGGCGTAAGAACACTCATCCGTCGGAACTACCTACAGTGAAATGTGATCATATATCAAGATTCGACGGTTCCCAATACTAATAAGGAGAACCGGGATGTATAGCATACGATGAAGTAACCGAAGGCCTCTTGTATAATACGTACATAAGAAGTGAAACTATACTTTATAAGAATAACTATACTCTTATAGTTACAAAAGAAGTGTCCCTAGTTTGTGTATGTGTGTGTGTGTGTGTGTGAGAGAGAGAGTGTGTGTGTGTGTGTGTAGGTGTGTGTGTGCGAGAGAGAGAGAGAGACAAAGATGATGTGTGTGTGTGTGTGAGAGAGAGAGAGAGAGAGAGAGAGACAAAGATTGAGAGAGAGTGTATGAGAGAGGGAGATAGCGTGGATCAATTCTTAAGTTCTTGACTCAACCGATAACGTACAGAACTTAGTGCAGACCAAAGTTTTAGATAAGGACTTAGTTCAAAGGTAGAAAGGTTGTCCTACAGGAAGATGGAGTCATAGCGCCGTTAGAAAGAGCGTGCTGCAGGATGGTGATGGATATCGTCGGTGGCATGTTGGAGATGCTCATGACGTCCCGAGGAGATATGAGGGAAGGGGTCTAGATAAAAGCTCATGCAGTTTACAGAGTCTAGATGCCAGCAGCCAGCATAAGAAGGATGGCCAAAGAAGTATGAGAACCAACCGGTCCAAGTTTACCCCAGATGTTATCTTTGACAGGTAGAGCCCTGGCAGACATTCAGCAGTCTTGATTGAATGCAGTCGTAGGCCGGGATCAACCCTCGCCCGCCGAGAGAAAAGATCTCCCGGGAAATATAAAACCATTGAAGCGATACAGCAGGAAGGAGAGATGAAGAAGGGGATATAGCCATGATATGTGAAGACTCGTTACATAAAAGAAGACAGCAGTCCAGTGAAGTCGACGCCTATAGTGCAATTAGAGACACCAGATATTTCTAGGCGAAGGAGTTTTTAACGATAGAGGAAATCCAAGAAGGGAGCAAAGTACATTCAGATGTATCATCACTGGGTTACCTTATGGAGAGACATTACCATTATGGATCGTACCCCGAGCGTCAGCTTGTTTTGTAGTAGTATGGAATCACGAGGACCCAAGCATGTCATCAGATGGCCGTTAGGACAGGACTTTTGATGATTCGGATGTTGACAATTGCGGAATCGAAGCAGTGTCTACAGCAAAACGTATGTGTGTGAACAAAAGTAGTATAATGTTGCAGCGCTGGAAAACATGTATCGGTTGTCAGTTAAAGATTAACCGATATATAAAAAGACAAGAGGGAGAATCGCAAGATTTAAAGAACTAGTTTAGCCATGTAGTGAACGGTAAGAATTCCGACGCCGTTCGGGCCTCATATGAAACAATCCTAGTTTAAGCTATAAATGAAGACTGTACATTATTTCTTTACATCAATGTGGGTGTGTATTATTGCCACTACGGAGTTCCAGAGAGGACTGAAGTTCCACTACGCTCCTCGCTTAATACTTTAACAACCTGTATGTTAAGTGTGCATATAATGAAATGTGTAGTTATTTCTGAAATCATTAGCTAAAGAAAATTAATGAGGAGAACAAGATACTTTAAAAGTATTACTGTAAACAATAAAAACATTATTAAAGAAGGAAAGTCAGCAGATCAAGACGATAACGATATATTGATAACCCATATAATAATGTAACTTGAATTTAGAACAAACAATGTAACTGTTTGGTCCAATCTAAAATAAGTAGTTTTTCTTAATAACCTTTTGCTTTTCAGGATTGTACAAGTTGTTCCGAGAGTAGTTCCGTTTCGTCGGAGATAATTCTCCCAATAAGAAAACCTCTTCCATGAATGCTGGAAGTTCGGGGCCAAGAGTCGCCTTTTTCGTCGGAAGCACTCTGACATACACGAAGAACTCTCGCCAGTAGGAGAATGAAAGACCTCCCGGTAAGGTTGGTCTCTTTCGTAGTAGATATCTTTTCAGGTAGAGCAGTTCGTACCTCACAGATAGAAGATTAAGAAACCCAAGAGACGGAGTAATTTATAACATATCCTTTGTCGATATCATAGGTCGTACAGTTTGTTCCCCATAGAAAGTGACTGTCTATGAAGTTATGGCAATGATATAAGGGATTACGTAATCGATTAAAATTAATATTTTATTTATTAGGGAAATTTCCTATTGCTGAATTGGGAACCTACCGTTTGTTGCCTTAGATCGTCTCGGGAAGTAACGGGCATAGTGGAGCGACTACTCATGCCTCTGGATAGAGGTTAAGTACAGAAAAGTAACAGCAATGTACTGATGGTGATGGACATCAGGATGAATATGATACTCGAATTATTACTACACATGTAATTCAGCAGCGAGAATTGTAGGTAACTGCGCTCACATCTTTAATGTGCTATGGTTTATTCGATACGCACTACATCAACATAATTTTAAAACACTTCCAAAGAAACTGGTCAAAGTCATCCTTGATGCTGCAAACAAAACACAAGAGGCGGCTTTAGATGTTGTAGAAGTTTAATTAACTTTACACACACAAACGCTTTTGCGCGGGTAAACAAACCCTCACGCGTGTATGCACGTTATACTCATAACCTTCTACACGAGTTTGTATATAATGGACGATATTTTTAATGGTCATTACTGTA
Source organism: Lepisma saccharinum (assembly GCA_022664845.1). Classification (NCBI taxonomy): domain Eukaryota; kingdom Metazoa; phylum Arthropoda; class Insecta; order Zygentoma; family Lepismatidae; genus Lepisma; species Lepisma saccharinum. The sequence continues at coordinate 34,648 of JAGDQP010007026.1, forward strand.
ATTTCAATACTTTTCGTATAGTTTCCGGTTATGCTTGCACTTTTTGTTTTGCTTTAGTTGCTAGTAACGTTCGTAACTCTAAAAGTGACCGTAAACCGAGGTTATTTCAGGCAGATTTTCACAAATTACCCTACGCACTACTGATTCCGCAATAGCATGATTTTTCTCTGTTATTGCAATACATTTTTCGTTCTCTATAGTGAAATATCATTAATAATGAGCTCAAATTCAATTAAAAATAATTACTGCAGCATCACGTAATGTTCAAAATCCGGTACAGCTATGGACATAAAGATTGTCGCATGTCTTTAGAGATTATTTCCCAAATTCCCAGCTATTTCCCTCGCAGAGGGAAATTTCCCGCAGTTGAGGAAAGTTCCCTGACTTTGAAAAATATGAACATAATCCGACATTAAAGCCCATTACAGAACAATTGTGATATACGTATATTGTAATTATTTGCACAAACAAATAAGGGATTACAAATCAAAGAGAAAATTTAAAAATAATATCAAAAAATTAAACACTGAATGTCGTATTAATCCATAGTCTTACATTGAAATCTAGTAAAAACACATATTGTTATTCGGTTAATAGGATGGATCAGTGGTTATCGTGCTCGACTCATAATGAATTTTAATTTTGTCATGGGTTCGAATCCTGGTCGTTGATCATATTTTGTAATTGTAGATTAATATAGATAATCTTCACTTTTATCATTTTTTAAGTTTGATATCTAATTCAACTATGATACTTTTATATTTTACTGTTAATTTTACAGTTTTTTCAAGAAGCTTTCTACCATTCTTAGTTAGGAAACGTAATCTGAAAACTGATGGGTTTCTCCTTAGAAGAACCTAAGAATGTAATGTGTGTCCAAAATGTTCATGAATAAAACAATTTAGTGATTGCTGATTT
>JAGDQP010007026.1:40565-58830 GCA_022664845.1 Lepisma saccharinum
CCTGTATTTTCAATTTGATTTTTCTTTTCGGTAGATTTGAAAAAAAACTTCGATATCTACCTCAGCCTGTAGGCCTACCGAAAGGGATTTTTTTTAAATGTATTTATGTCATTTTGACATCTTTGGTTTAGGTCAGGATTAGGGTAGGTAGAAGATAAGGAAGTATGGCGCAGTGCTTTATTTAAAGTGCCATCACGGCATTCGCCATGTGAAACTAAGGAAACTTGTGGAGAACCTCAGTAAGGATGCTCGGGGCGGAGTTCGAACCAACATGCCTACAAATTGCCAATCCGGAATCCGCAACATTATTGCCTCAACCACTGGACTGGCTTTTCAATCTGATAAAGATATACTAGATCAACAATTCAATAACCTTTTAATAGAAATACAGTGTGATTATAGTTTCCATGGTAAGGTTTCTTTAAGAAAAACATGTTCACGCATTATGTAGGAACGGCATATTTTAGCCGCACCTTCTGCTTAAACAATATTAAAATGTTAAACTATATACTGTTTCCTTGAAGCGCGACTGAATAGTTAAATTCATATTCGAGCATAACGATGAAACATATATTTATGTAGAAAAGTATCTTGTTGAGAGAGGAACAATTGTTTATATGTAAAAAAAAGAAGAAAGAAATATCAACTGAGAATCAAACCCATGTCTCACTACAATAAATCCAACGTTCTATCCATTAGAGCAAGCAGTTTCTTAAGAGCGAGTGCTTCTCAGTACACTTTGTTTCCGCAACAAAGTTGAGGGTGTTAAACTTCTGGAACGTTAATAAATAATAAATATTATACCGGTATAACCGCTTTTGTTTGTTTAGTCTTTATTTTTGGCGCTTTGGTTTTTATATTCAGAATTTTTTGTATTTAATTTTTATTCAGTATTTTGCAGAATTTTAATGCTTTTTTTAGTTCACGGCACGTAAAATATCTCTTGCATAGAGATAAATTGTTTCTGTATAAATAAAATGCATGGGGATTTTGAAACGTATAAATATAATTTACATACTCATATAAAACCCCAGACGCTTCTGTATGTCTGCCCTTTCAGCGGCTTTCGAGCACTTCTCGTTGGAGTGGAAGGCTGACTATTCTTGGATAGACTGGATGTTTTTTAAATTAATTAATCAGTTGCGTACATCAACCTCAAACCTCAGGTATCAAAAATTCACTCTTCATTGAGCTAAAAAAAAGCTGAAATTCGCTATGAAGGTTGCTTTTAAAAGCCATAGAACACAACATTCAACAAGTTTTCTTTTCTTTCTAATGAAAGAAGATTTTGAAAAGAGAAAAAATAATTTAAAATGTTTAACTAGAAAAACTTATCAATTTAAACCAACATCATAAATTGACTTATTGCATTATTTCTGTCACGAACAGCTAATTGACGCCACCGTTAAGAGATAGAGTTCGTGTTGCCTACATTGTGCTATTTTGTATATACTTTCTTATGTAAGCGTCTCAGCCTTAGAAAGCAATCACGTGGTTCGGCAGAACACTAAGAGATGGCAGCACAACGCTAACAGATGTTGAAGGGAAATCAATGCGATTTTGATAGTTAAAATACGAGGGTTGCCTTTTAAGTTTTTACAAAAAGTGAAACATAAACGAACAAGTTCGAAACAAAGTGTTTTATTGCTTTTCAAAATATTCTCCCTTAAGGTCTATACATTTTTGCATACGTTCAAACCAATTCTGGAAACATTTTTTCCACTGTGAATCTGATATTTCAGAAACATGGTTTTGAAAGTCTTCAACAGCTTCTTGAGGTGATGAAAATCGCTTTCCGCGCATCTTTTGTTTGACAGTGGGGAACAAGAAAAAGTCATTAGGCGATAAATCGGGTGAATACGGGCAATGAGACATTAATTCGATGTTTTTCTCCTTCAAATATTCAGTTGTTTGACGTGCTTTATGGGTGCTGGCATTGTCGTGATGAAGAATGATGAGGCGTTTTTTGTTCTTTTTCCTTATTTCATCGAAGACCGTTGGTAAACAAATTGTTGTATACCATTCGGCATTAACAGTTCTTCGATCCTCTAATGGAATGGTTGCGACGTGTCCAGTACAACCGAAGAAACAAGCGATCATTTTCTTGGAAGTGATCCGTGAACGAACAACTTTAGTGGGATTGGGTTCATTGTTAAACACCCAAACAGTAGACTGTTGTTTGCTTTCAGGTTCATACGAATATATCCAAGTTTCGTCTCCTGTAACAATGTTGTATACGGATTTTGAACGTCCTCGGTCGAATTTTTTCAACATTTCCTGACACCAATCAACATTTGTTCATGCAAAATCGATTGTATTGCAGTCTGCGATATCCTAAGAGACGCCTCTAACTGTCTGTAAGTCACATGCCGATCTTCTTTAATCATGTTGCGCACAGCATCGATGTTTCTAGGAATGACAACCGATTTTGTCCGACCTTCTCGACATTCATCACTGACGGACGCACGACCATGACGAAATTCTGCAAACCAATTGTAAAAAATCTTCTCTGATGGTGCTTCATTACCAAAAGTTGCACGAAGCGATTCTATGCATTGTTGTTGAGTAAGGCCTTTTTTAAAATCATAAAAAATCATCCAACGTAAGCCTTCACGGGTGATTTCCATTTTTGCACAAACTTGCTTCTTTTAAACGTTCACTATCAACAACTTACTCAGTCAATTTCTAAATTGCCACTGGCTTCACAATAACAAACGTCAATGTTCACAAATACAGTGGTGCCACAACTCATTAACGCCACCTATTGTTCGATTGTAAAAATTTAAAAGGGAACCTACGTATTAAACATATTTCTGTAAAGTGCATAAAATTTTGAAATTACGTATAATGAAAATAATACTGGCTTTTCCGACCTACGTCAATGAATTAGTAAAATGTCTAAATATTTAAAAGAATAACAAGGGAGATTTTTAAGCAGAAAGAAAGAAAATGTAAAGTTCTTTGAAAATATGGAAATGTATGTGCAGTTGTCGAGCATCAAATCAGGGCCACCCGACTTGGAAAAGTGGCGTGCGTTTTGCGACCGTGCATTTTCGGCGAAAATACAGGTGAGCGTGCTTTTTGCGACCCGGAATACTGATGCAAAGGGAAATGCCAATGTTGAACCTAGTATCATTAATAACTAGATTGATATTTTGTTATTTTTAAATATATGGAAGAAACTTGTTGCATATTTCTGGTTAGGTCAAATTAGGTTAGGTTATTAGTTTCATTTTAGGAGCTAGCCACTAGAATTTAAGAGACATTTTGGCTAAAGGCAAAGGCCCCTGTCCGATGCGTACGCGTGGTTAAAGGCACATGGGGCATGTGAAGGTAGGGTTCCGAATATTGTCGATCCACGGCATGAAGTAAGGCTGGGTGGTTAGTCTAATTGATTTGATTTGTTGAATAATCACTCACTAGACTAAGTCCCATTAACAAGTGACAGTGACAATCGGTATTGTGAACCAATATTGGTTTGCCATTGACTTCCATAGAAAAGGATGAAGTACGAAAGACGGCGAAAGGAAAGATGACGCAACGTGGCTCCGAAAATTTATGCCCCTACCCGGAATCGAACCCGGGCCCCTTAATTACAAGGCAGTGAGCATTACTATTCACTCACAAGGGACATTACCACCCAAGGTGCCCAGAAATAACAAAAACACTTTGGCAGTCACTTTCAGAGGTGGAAACGTGCGAGAAAAGCCTTTAGCGTCCTGGCCAAGATTTAAACGCAGGCCCCGCGATTCGCAGTCAGACGCGCTGAGCTACGGCGACTCCTAATTTAATTTGGGAAATATTAGAAATCCTTTTCACTTTCACATACATATTGATGTAGTAAACCAACTTCACACAGAAAGTAATATAAATCCATGCACTGATACGAATTCAAGCCGAGCAGGCGGCAGAGAGAGAAAGCGGGTTATTTAAAATCAGGTGATATTTTCCTGTTTTTCCTTCTGTCCGTGATTGTTCTCCTTATTTGGTGTTTTCTGCGTTAATTGTTCCTTCTACATGAGATACTATTGCTTCTTGTCAGGGAATTTTTGAAAGCTGTTTGTCAGAATGGAAACTGTTACCTTAGGTTAGCTTTGCGGGACCTCAGACTACCAAGAGACAGAGCGATTTTGCTGAATACACAGTTAAGATGTGATATCGTTAATGAACTTAGCTGGTTAAGATATCACTGACTCTATAATAGCTAGATTGATAGTGAAGCGCACGATTCACATTCCAGGGATCGCAAACCGCACGATACTCTGTATAGTCGCAACTGCCGGTCACTGACACAAGTGAATCGCTTAATCAATGAAGCACATCAATGGTGGTCGGTGACGTAACAGCAATGCCGTCTCAGAACTCTTTATTCGCTTGACAAGCATGACTCTTCAGATTCTAAGAAGCCATTTTTACGTATAGGTTACGGCGAGTGAGCGAAAAAATATCTGCCTTGGCAACTGAGCTTTCCCGAGGGGCTCCAAATAACGGAAAATTAGATTTTCGGCCAACAGTAGCAGAGTGAGTTTACGATATTATCGTGAATGGGCATCAATCAAGTTGACTTGCTCCCGGCCTCAGATTAACTTACGCCGCCACTGATCTATGGAGCTCTGCAATAGTTGGGAACTAATAGTATGTTTACAGTTTATTTGGAGTTCGAGCGTTGGCATTATATCTTTTTAAACTACGTATTTGTTGCTGAAAGAAAATGAAAAGTATGTTTCCAGATTCAGCAAAATAGATAAATAACAGCTCTTTGCCTGGATCTGGTAAAATATTTTCGCGAACCTGCCATTGAAAATCGCTTGCTTAAGACAGGCACATATCTAGAAGATGGTTTCACGCAGAACCAACGCCTTCACAATAAGGACCCGAGGTCTGTATGTGTGTGAAATTTACATAAAATGCATATAATTTTGCCCAAAATTATATTAATATTACTAAAAATATCCGAATTTCGTGGGAGGGAGTCCGGAACCACCCTCCACCCCTAAATAATCCCTGGCTTAAGTCGTTCGAAAATGCATCTACATGGACACATTTCTCAACATGTCAAATGTTTGTGAACCGTTGCCCTAAACTAATAGGCTAGATTGCCATCACCCTGCATTCTAGAAATGTATATGAAATGAGTTTTATTTTATTACGTTTCAAGAAGACTCTCTCTTTTAACCCAATGTTTTGAAAAACGGTTTTCGCAAATCTGACAAGATAAAATATATACTGTTTTTTTTATTATAAGTTATTTAAAATTAAAACAATTTGTTAATATATTCCCTGATTACACACTTCAATTTGAAATATCGGTAGAAATAATTAGACAAATCATGTAGTTCATGTAGTTCATTCAATTACCAATAGAGGGCAGTGATTATCATTAGTAAATTAGATGTTTTCTAACTTCTTGAAAAAGTATCTCATTTGACATTTATTTATAACAGTTGGGGTTTACGGAACGGAAATTGAGTTACATTATTTAAAGAAATATGGTAATTTATTTTTAATAAAATTGAACCTCACCTACGTCGTAAATAATTATGTCCTCATTAAATTAATCAAGTATTTAATTTGTTAGCAAAGCCTAGAATTAAAAATCCCCCTTGGGTTACAAAATAATTCCCTTGCGGGGGGAAAATAAGGGAACTTAACAACTTGCTGGGATTTTTGAACTTAGAATTTCTTCGACGCAAAATTTAATTTTATTGTATATTACCCTTGTTTGGCTATATATCAGGACAATATTTTTCACACAAATACGTTACGCAATTCTGCTTATCATTGCAAGTCAGTGAATTTATACGACGCTTCAATATATTTATTTTTGAGAGAAGAAATCTCAGCTATAGACATGCGACAATCTTTATGTCCATAGCTGTACTACCTTCGCGTGAAGTGAAATGTACGTCTAAAATGGTATGAAACCTGTATATTTGAAAGTGACTCTATAGCGTACTAAAGTTCCATTTTCAAATAAGTATTCACAATTTTTACAAGAATCGCATAGATGATTATGAATATCAATAAAATGATTGCATGGTTCCACTATGCGGAATTTGTCCAAGTTTTTTTTATTTTGCAATCCCGTTTTTATCTTAAAGACATTTTCAACACGTCAACAATGTTTTCATATATACTTCAAATATGGACTATACATCAATTCTACTTAATTCATTTTATTCAGGTTTTCCGTTGAATACTTGTTAAGTATTATTTCTTCTGAAGAACTTTCCACTGGTGATGTATTTTGAATGCTTAATTTAAAAAAAATCAAAGTATGCACGTACAAATTCACATTCTATCAAGTAAAAGAATACGAATTTAGCAAGTTTAATATTGTCAAGAAAACAATTATAAAAGTGAAGGTAAATATTATAATTCAAAGTCTGGTAAAGATCTCCATGCTGTCATAATTATATTTTTGTTCCTAACTACGAAATTATTGATTTCTCGACTTTGCGGATATTGAGTCTTTTTTCACTTGGTTTCGTTCTACGGCATATTTCAAGCAATCTGACTGGTAGCCATTTCTTATAAGATTTGTGCGGGTCCTTTAAAGATTGTAAACATATTACCTTGTTTATGCTGGTACTTTATTCGCTTTTTCTTCCGCGGATAAATATAAACCAACCAAGAAATTGCAGTCTTAGGTAACATTTGCAAATGGAGGAAATGAGATAGCACTTAAGAGGGCTCCTCGCTCCAACCCCCACATTTTAAACATTTTTCAAAATATTTCAAAAACTAAGAGCAGTATCAAAAATGTAAGAACATAGCGTACTAGAACTTACAAATTACTATGAAATACAATGGACAGCGGTCTCGAAATCTTGTCCATTGATTAGTACTGAGCCTTTAATCAAATAATGACGTCAAAATCTTTGAAAACGTATCACTCATCAATGGACAAGACCTCGAGATCGCTGTCCATTGTATTTGATAGTAATTTATAAGCTCTAGTGCGCTATGTTCTTACATTTTTGATAGTGCTCTTAGTTTTCGAAATATTTTGAAAAATGTTTTAAAAGGGGGGGAGGCGAGGAGCCCTCTTAAGTAGAACACGATGAACGTATGCTCATGCATCAGGAAGACGTTCATCATTGACTAACAGGGATATCCTTAAAAGCGCAATACTGATGTACTATGTTGGAAGCTTTCATTCCGCTATATAAGGCTACAACTGATAAGTTCAGCTAAAACAACGACAAACTACTATATTGTTTAGGTGATTTAATTCTGAAGGTCAGTATTAATGAAATAACAAATATTTGTTAGATATTTACTCAATTATTAGGGAATATGGCAAAGCGCTTTGAATCAAAACTATACCGTGCGAAATCTTTAGTAGTTCATGCAAACTTTTTTTGAATACTGAAAATTTTATCATTCAATAGCGAAGAGAATTAAATCATGTATGTCGTGTGACCAAAACATTTCAGCCGTCAAAGGGTTGAAACCACTATTTTGAGAATTAAATAACTTGTTCCCAAAATACGTTCGGTCACAAAAACGTAAAGAATAATGTACTTTATGCATTCGCACTCTTACGTAATATGTTCATGATACATTCTGAATTTTGTACCGCCAATAAAGCCAGATACAAATAAATATTAGGAACAATCTTTGAGAGGAGAAAAATGTGGATCAGATGTATTTGTTGTTGCTGTTTTAGTTCCTCATTTCAAAACTTTACAAAGTAGTTTATCTAATTTTAGGAAACAGACTCGTTAATTATTTAATTTGAAAACAAACTCGTTTCAAAGGTATTTTTAACTTGTACAATACGTAAATTTGTATCAAAATATATTACTAATTACCTTCCACATAGAGATGTTTTCTTATCACCAGCGTGCCTGAGGCCGTGGAACGATGATTCGGATAATATTTTATTTGAACATCTGGACATGACTGGCAGTTAAACGACCAACTTTGTATAATGGAACGACTGAAAAATAATCACAATGTAAATTTCATTTTTCTTTTAAATCTTTTCATAAATCAAATGCATTTTATTTTTAGTTTCTAAGGCAAATTTATTGCTAGTTTCTACTGTTTAGATACGTTTTATTATTATTTTTTTTTAAACAATGTGGTTCACTAATAAATAACTTTGAATATTAGTTTCGTCAGAAAAGCCCGAAGTGATTGCAGTAAACGCAAGCAAACATTGCTTTTAGTATTCCGTCCCAAGTGGCAATTTAATGTAGATGTACATTAAAATAGTTGCAAAAGCACTGTGCATAGTAAAATTATAATAACAGACATGCATAAGAAAAACCTTCTTTGCAGGGACTTGTAAAAAGTAACTGTTACAGATAAGAGTTATCCAAATCGTATCATTTCGCAATGAATGCTAACAAAGTTTGTACCAAATGACTTGAAATAATATTGCTAATTTATTACACCTCCTTTGCGATGATATGTAAGACTGGGTGGGATGTTTTGATAGCATAGTCGCAGTTTCATTATTTAGAAATACAAAAAATAATTATTATGTAGTGATATGTTTCTAATGTGTCATGGTTGCTTATATTTTCATATATGCCAATGGTTAAATGTAAAGCGTTTCATTTATTTTTTAAGAGAGCGAATATGAGTTGTTGATACACGCCCAATTGGTTTACGGGATGGTACGTGAGGTGAAAAAGGAGGGTAGAAAGTACCTAAAGAAGTTAGAGGTGCGATTTTGCTAACAATCTCAAAGGCTCTGATCACTTGATAGCATTTTAGCCATTTACACATTATTTTTATAATATTGGCTGGCGACACTCACGACTGCGGTGTTTATGTTCGAAAACTACCACCGCACTTTTGTCATATAATATTTATACCAAGTTTTGCACAGCTAGTTGTAGCTGAATGGAAGCATTTTTTTTTAAATATTTTTGTAAAATGTGCTGGCGACGTTGAATTTCTACACCAAGTAAGGATGTTTCGTCGGGTCAGAGCTAGTGTACCCAAGACTTTTCGAACGCCACCTCAGGCATCTATCCACATCTTGCAGTTGCTGAGATCTGGTTTTTAGACATGGACAGACACCATGAGTGGGAATACTAGTTCGCTTTTGCTAAAGTTTGTTCTCCAGGGAACTAATAAGGGGCATGAAAATGACTTGGGGTCTTAAGTTTGTAATCTATAATTATTTAAAAATTCAAAATGTATCTTGAAATATCAGCACTTTTAGTTCCTTCACATGACTTTATTACACACGATTTTTGTCGAAACCTATAAGATAGGCAACCCAACTCGAGTAGAATGTGAGTGGTGTGTGATTCTGAGAGTGTGTGTGTGAAAACCTGAAAATTGTTTTTTACTTTCTTTAACAAAATATTATCAAAGGTCCTGAGTTTTGGCAACATACTTGTAATTTCTTGTAGTATGTAGAAAATAATGAAAATTCATCAAATCCACACTTTAATGAAAATACTGAGAGTTGCATTTCAAATACCAAAACAGCGAACTTAAGACTATTTTTACCGTAGGTGAATTGCTAGTTGAAATTTACTGAAAGGTGTAGTTTAAATTGTTTCATAAGAAAATATCATTAGCTAAAATGAAAAAAAAAAAGAACTTTGAAACCTATGGTTCCCAAGTAATTATTTCTTTCTTAATGAATAGAGTACAATATTGAAATTATATGCATTATTACAAATTACCTTACTAATTCCTTGGAACAATAACGTAATTCACGAGAGACAGCAGAAAACGTATTTTTCTTAAGCCTTAAAAACTGGCCTCCAAAGTGATGCTTTATAATTTCTGATAATATGTTGTTATTTACGTTTATCATTTACAAAGAAGATGTTGGTAGCAAGATACACAATATATGTTGCATGCGAAGTTATATTAAATGTAATTTATCTCTACATATATTCAACACAGAGAGAAAAGATTGGATCTTTCAGCATCATATGGAGAATATCTGAGATAAATTAAGATTTTTCACTTTCCATACAAATATGTGAGTATGTGATCGACGTCGATACAGGAATGTTTTGTTCCGAGCGGCCGTACCTTCCTTTGTAGAACACTGGCTTCGGGTGGTCCTCGGTTGCCGAACACCGATAGTGTTAATTTTATTTACTGAAATATAAAATTATAATAATTAATACACTTCCGGAAATATATTTTATTAATATGGTTGGAGAGGGAAAACACACCCGCACATACACAGAAAAAAGTGCGAGAAAGAGAAAAGCAAGTAACAGTCAAAGAAATAGAGAAGGAACAAATAAATTACAGAGCAAAGTAAAGATTACAAGTATTTATTTCCACATTCAAGCACAAGCTCATTGATTTAATCTTTTTAATAATCAGTGATTAGAATCTCACATTTCTCCAATCTCTTTCAAGAAAGAAATCTCTCCAATTGTGTTTTCTGTTATCATATTGGTAAATAACATACCAAGTAGAATACAGTTTACTGGGGATCGAACCCAAACTCGCATATAGGGAATAAAAGTTTTACGTTCAAAGCTAGTTTATAATTTTCTTATATTGTGTGCTTCTTGCACGTAGAAGAAAAGTAAGTGAAATCGCAGTATGACATAAATTTTAACAAAATGTTACTCTTTTTCTTTTTTTTAGGTATGATTATTGCAAAGTAAAGGCAACTGTATCGTATGTTAACGACTGTTGTCTTGGACTTTGCCAATAAATTCTACACAAACTCTCATTTCAATAGAAGTTACTACTCGTTTATTAAGAGAACTTATATAATAAAATTATATAATTAAATTTAATTTAAGGCATGTGGAATCAAAATTTAGAGCATGTAACTAGAGGTTTGAATCGGGGAAGGGGGTTATTTCGATATTTAAACAATATTTTTAATGCAGGGACTGTGCTTTTAGGAGTGCCTGGCAGATTCATTAATCTGGGGCTCCTGGATCGCAAAAGAGTATAATCGAATATATAAAAGTGATATTGTCGCTAATTACTGAAAAACAACTTTAATGTAATTTTGTAGCAAACAGTTTGTAAACGCTGACAGCCGGGATGATTGTGGACGCGGACACCTATATTGTTTTGAATTGAGTCAAAATATGTTTATACGCAGTTTATTGCAGAATCATTTTTGAAAAATGTTAGAAAACTCCAAGTATCAGAGCTACACAGGTCCCCATGAGCCTGATGTGGGACCCACATAGTTAATGTCGATAAATCGCAGCCCACTTTATCCCACCTGATCCAATGTTGGCCTCACATGGGATTTAGGTGAACGTACCCTCTAAACATACAGCTTATTTTATCCCTCTTCATGAGATGTCGATTCACTTGGAATTTAGGTGTGCGTGCCTACCTTGCACGGAGTGCCACTTGATTCGATGTCGATTCACTTGGAATTGTGTCCCTGTCCCTAAAGAAATGCAATCAGTGTTTTGCATTAAATGTAATGATTTGCCATCAAGTTCATGTTAGAATTTGATGAAAATCTAGGGTAAAACGTATAAGCAGTCGGGGAAACCTGCTTTATGTCTTTAGAGCTCGTACAGCGCTGTTTCTGACCCTCTATAGTGTATTGTTTTGGTCTTTACTATCCCTTGCAGTTCGTTGAATCGATAAGATGCTGAATTGTTAACGAAAAGATGCGTTTTCGCGTCCCTCTTGGAGCCTATTATTTTACTTTTTACAGTATTCCTCAACACAAAATTGTTTTTTATCAATCACGTTATAGAATTTGAATTGAGTTGCGTTAATTTAAGTAATTTAAGGATCTTTGGCTCACGCCCTTAGGTTACATGAAATTACCATGAAGCGAGACTCTTTGCCTATTCAGGATTCTTTTTGACACTTTAAGGGTTTAGATAAACCCGAGGTGGCAAGGATATTCTCCCTAGGGCCCATGTCGGCAACAATATGGGTCGACATCGATAATTCCATGTTGTACCACATTGGCGAACATTCTTGAGCAAAATAGGGTTGAACGTCACGCTAATCAACATGATAGCGGAGATTCTAACACCAAAACACCAACATATCAAAATTTTAGTTCGTACCCGAAAACTTTGTATATCGATAGAGTATTTAAAAACCTACAATATTTTTTAAGAACTTGTTTTGCAGTAGGAAGAGCGTAAATGATAATCAACGAGCGAAATCTGAAGTGCAGAAAGTAGTAAAAGTATTACTGTAAACGTTTATTGAATGAGCTCTGGTGAAGTAATATGTAGAATGTTTCTTTACAGTACGTAGCGAAACATCTGGGGTTCAATCAAGACTAACTATTTAATTTATCTGTATTACATCTGTAAAATGTTATATTTTACAATATGCTATTGACATGTAATGTGAATATTATTGCTTTTAATCTTTTTGTTTTCATTTTAATCTTTCTTTTTGCTTCAATTACGTAAAATTTGTTAACTTACACAGAACAATTGAATGTTTACGTATAGAACAGAATCAGTATCAAAATAAGACTAGCTAAACTGTTGCATTACAATTACGGAATCATAATAATAATAATAATTCCATATGTGTAACGCTCTACCTCTTCCTCCACCAAAATTTATTTAACAAATGTTTACAGTAATGCTTCGACTAATCTCCGTACGTCAGATCTAGCTTATTACTTATTTACGCATTTTCTGCTGCACGGAAAGTTCTTGAAATAAATATTGAAGGGTTTTGTTAGATAATCTATCGATATACAATGTTTGCTCAGGATCTGAATTTTTTATATTTCAATATTTGAGTATCAGAACCACCAATACCATTTTGTCTAGAGCAGCTTTCACTGTTTCTAACATTTTTTTAAAATCATTTATTCACATTCCTTAAACGCCGTTAGAGCTATAAACTACAAATTTAGTATAAATATTATTAGACACAATTAAAATACACTATTGGTGTTCGCGTCCACAATCAAACCAGTTGTCAGAGTTGGCAACCTTTTTTTCTAGAAAATTAATTTTCTCAAGCTGCTCAAAATTAATTAGAAACTGCATCCTCATTCTTATTAATATATTATTTTCGATTACATTTTTTATGCATCCAAGAAACCCAGTGATTCTGCCAGACACTCCTAATAGGGGATGTCACCTCCGAAAAGCACTCGCTCACATCCATTATTATATTCTTCCCGGTACAATCTTGATAGAAACACGGTAAAAACCAGTAGTTACTCCATGTAAATTTTTGTTTACACCCTTTAAACTGAAAATCATATAACAATCTCTGACCAAATTATTTAATATTTTTGAGGGTTGAAATTTATATATTTTTTATTCTGATTCCGTGTTTACTGCATCTGTTCCCCACAGGCAAACAATATATATGACAGAAATATACATCACAATTTTCATAGAACTTACGAAATTATTTAGTTTTTGTTTGCTCGCTCTTACCTTGTTATTACCTCATCAACCAATCAAATTACGTCATATTCGAATTCGCTTCAAATTTGGTTTGCTATTGTGTTTAAAATAATTGAAAACGTGGCTAAAATACCAGGAACATGCCGAGCAGCCGAGCTGTGAGCTCGTGCTTGATTAGTGCTACGCAGGTGGATTGCGTATGTGAGCAAGTCAAGTGGCAGTTGGGAGTGCTTAATCCGATAGAACATTTAGTTAATTTTAAATAGTATAATATCTCTTTTATAGTCTAGAGTGAAATACGAGTTTAGTGCTACTAATGCAGTAACTCGCCTGAACAAGATCTGTATAGACTTACATGAACTTAAAAATAAGTTACAATTGGAAATACTGTATGAGGAGATTAGACGGGAGCTTCGATTAGTTCCAGATGAAGTGCAGAGTATCGTTGTACATTCCTCAAGGTGAGGAATAGTCAAATAGTGGATTGGATATTAAACATATATCTCAGAAAATGAACTTGCAGTGTCTTTGGGATTACCAGATGCTACGATATCGATGGTGTCTGGGTCGATAATATCCCTCGAACTATCTGATACAGTGGTGAAACAAGTGTTTAGTCAATTTGGAGAGGTAACACGGATGTATAAAGTTAATTATTCTTCCAGCTCTTTTTATTAATATGATGTGTATTCTGGGAAACGGTTGATTCGCTTTCTTAATGTGACAAATAGAACCTCAGCACATTACCATACTAAATATTAAAATTCAAACTAGTGTTCAAGGAAAAGCTAATTTACGAAGAGGTTCTATTAGGACTGAAAAGGGGCAGGAAAAATACATCAATTTAAACAACAATCACAGTGTTCCGCAATTCTCGTTTGAAACATTGCTACATTTACCAACTGGGCGAAGTGTTTTCCAAGAAATTTCGACGCAACAGGTGGTAGCTCCAATATAGGCTATAAGAAACAGACGGCCCAGGGTCAACAACCTGTACAGCAGCAGGAGATAGACAGCACCGCTGGAAGTGAAAAGTAAACAGATGAAGATATTGAGGTACCAGGTATAAGCGCTGAAGGAGCAAGTTGTCTATTGTTCTCGTCCTTAACAGCGGTAGGGAATCTAAATTAAGAAAAAAGCTGAGTGCTAGTGATAGCGAAAGTGTTTTTTTCAAATACGAGGGTTGATGAGTAAGTCATGGTAACTCATTAAAATTTCGACAATCGAAGTATGTATATAAATGTGTTATATACGCTATGAAAGAGTGTTATATGTCCATAATCGATATTTTGTTAGTAGAAACCATGATAGAAAACCCAAGCAACCCTGTGACATACCCATGTATTAATACCCATGTTACAAAACTCGTCTCATTATGATAAATCCTCAAAATAATATCCCACATTGTTCACAGCACGCTGCCAGCGGTGTGGAAGACGTCGAATACCATCAGCAGCACCTTCCTCTGCACCATGTCTGAAGCAGGTGATCTGTTGGCGAATAGCATTTTCAATTTCCAGGAAAATCGTCTACAACGCAATGGTTTGTTCACCTTGGGAACGAGGCCAAAATCGCACGGGGACAAATCCTGTGAATATGCTGGGTGCTCCGACTCTTCCCATCCCCATCGGCGCAGTACGTCCGGTACATAAGCTGCCTCACGTAGTGTTGTATTATCGTACAGTATTATTTCAGTATGCAGTAGATCTCGACGCTTCTCTCAAACGGTACGTCTTAGGTGTCACTACAGGAAGTCTTTGTATTGCGCTGATGTGACTGTGGTACATGATGAACAAAGTAACAAACCAATACTCTCCTTGTGTCATATGCCACAATCGTCATCAATCGTGTGAGCCGAAGGATTCTACCTATGCGGTAATTCTGTATGTCTCCATTCTGAGGACTGCGATTTCAACTGCTCAGTGCCCCGTGCTCATCCAGGCTTTCTTCTGCAGTCTCCATTATTTTGAAGATTTATCATAATCAGACAAGTGTTTGTATCATCGATGGCAGGATGCTCTGGACAGTGCGAGAGATTATTTTGAGGGTTTATCAGAATGAGATGAGTAATTGTAACATGTGCATTAATTACATGTGCAAGTCTCAGTGTTGCCTGGGTTTTCTTTAATGGTTATCACCAAGAAAATATCCATTATAGACACTCTTTCATTTGTATATAACACATTTTTATACATATTTCGATTGTAGAACTATTAATGGATTGCCATGACTTACTCCCCAACCCTCGTATTAATAGAAAAAAAAACCGGTGAGGGGAAATTGCGAAAGAGAGTGAGTCAAATTTTCGCACGTCATCCGAGGATCATAGTGATAACGGAAGGGAAAAAAGAAGCATGAGTTCGAGGACATCAGAAGACAGTGCTTTAGTTTCTAGAAAGAGGTTAGTACGTTAAGAAGCAAACAAGGTAACAAAGATCCTATAGGAAGAGTTACGGGGTCCAATACTACGAATTTGCAAGGCGGGCCTGGGGAGGACAAACAGTTTGGAAGTTTGAGCGATACGGAGTGATAGGGCATTCACAGAGTAAGTATGTCTCAAAGACAGTACTTCTACTCGAACGTACGTACGCTGATTTTCTTTCTTTCAATAGCCAAAAATTGGGGGACAAGATTCAACCTGTAAATATGTTGCAGGTAGTGTTTGTAGTGTTATTTTGACAATGAGTAGCAACCGAACCACTCTTTCAATTAAATGTTTCAGCGTGTCATGCTTCTCGTTTAGTGAAAGTGAATGGTGTTATTAAATGCCTCCGAGACAAATTGCGTGTTTGCAGGAATGTGCGGCTGAAAATGGGACATACCATTCTATGATACCATTCTTAATTATAACCATCAGACAAATACAGGATGTTTATCGTGCTTAGACAGGATCTTTCGTATAAAAATTTGTTCATGCTCCTAAGTGGACGTTTAATTTCCTACAGTGGCACGCACAAGAGGGATCGCGAGGATTTCATTCGAAATACGCTAGTAGTTGAACTCCAAACTTTAAACAAATATAATACCATTATCACAGGATACATGAATACCACTAGGAGAGTAGAGGATAGTTCTATCGGTAAGAATGTAAGTGAAGTATTGAAACGAGTTGTCCATGCTTGGAACCTAATAGACGTCTGGGTGGGAAAGCGCCACAAAGAAAGCTGGGCACTTATACGTATCAAAACAGATGCTTTAGGCTAGGTTTGATTTATGTCACACAACAGTTTCTAAATCATATACAAAGCGTGACTACGGAGCTGCTTTTTCTCTCAGATGATCTTCTTGTCTTTGCCAAATTACAGACTAATGTTGACACTAAATTACATTTTTGCCCATTGTGGAGATGTAACGATCAGGTGTTGGACAACCCGGATTACATATATCAAATGCATCAATTGAGGAACTATGCTGTAACCAAGATTTAATGCAGGTCTAGCCTGCAAAGATAGTCCTTAGAGCTTAAAAAAATCCATTAAATTCGATACTATACATTTTTTCTAAACAATTGAATTTGAAGCAGCAACAACGGCAGCAATTTTATTATACAATGTTACATTATAATGAATTCGCAATACAAAATCCGAAAAGGCTTGCACAGGTAAAGCAAACGCAAAGTTAAAAAGTTGTTATTATAAGATCAAAATTACAACAGGTCGGAATTTTCAAAGTCAGAATTGACCGGAACTTAACCCTCAACAGCAGGTGGACTTAGGTCAATCGTTTTCTGAAAAATACATTTGGGATGCTTTACAATCCATGAAAGGGAGCTCGGCGGCAGAAATTGATGGTATTGGGGTGAAATGGTACAAGCGTTTCAGTCAGCTAGTTGTGCCAATGCTATCGCAATTGTACAACCAATTTCTTCTCAACACTGAAATAGCTATGGATATCGCACAAACGGTAGACATTCTGATCCCAAAGAAAGACACTTCCATGTCTGAAAATAATCTCAGGATATCGCTGCTCAACACCGACTATAAGATTTTAACCAAGGTTCTTATGAGAAGAATTCTTCCATTAATACCCATGCTTACAGATGAGTGTCAAGGCGGTGTCTCTAATACGCAACCTATACAAGTTTCGCTAGCTACATTGAGTAATGCTATTCAGGCGTACAATTTAAAACTGCTTCCAAATGTCATTTTATTCTCAATTTATTTTCAAAAGACTTTTCCTTCACTTAATGTGCAGTATTTATTTAGGATTTTCAGCTATTGAAATTTCCGCCACCACTTGTACAGTTATTAGACAGCCTATATAAGGCCAGATCAATTAGACAGTATGACAGAATTCAGGATGGACCGAGGTTTGAATCAACGGTGTGCCCTGTCTTCGTATCTCTTCAATATAGCATTCATGTCGTTAGTAAAAGAAGTTAAAAAAAAACCAGCTTAACGAGTTACAGTTTCGCAACGCCAACCTAAAAGCAATAGTCTACACTGATGATGCCATATGATTCACACAATCTACTGCAGAAATTAGTGCAATTAGAGCGACGGCACATTTTAATAAGGCGACTAACATTATGGAAAACATGGATAAAGCAACAATGCTGGTGACGGATAAAACAAAGAAAACTTTCAAAAATATGAGGTGAAGGACTCATTAAAATATTTAAGTATTTGTGAGGAAATTATATACATAAATATGTAGTTCTGAATGAACAGCAACTAAAGATTAAGGTGGTCATACAGCTAAAAAAATAATGGTTATTTTTCTACTTTGTTAGCTTGGGTCACATTTGCTAATGTTTCTATCCTGAGTCAAAGTACGTATTTGATACAACGTTTACCACTGACGAAAAAGATGCAGGCACTGTGGGGCGAATACTTAGGAAGGTTTTTATGGAACAATTTTGTACTTAGAACACATAAAAATACTTGCCAATTGCAAACCGACAAGGGAGGCTTGCAGTTTGTCCAAAGTAAGGCCTTAATTTTTCA
>JAGDQP010007026.1:58930-69349 GCA_022664845.1 Lepisma saccharinum
TAATCTGCCAATATCTAGACTGCTTCTCGACGAAAATGATGGAAGAAATGCTCCGACACATAGAATTAGACTTGCCTCTGTATATACAATCTTGATGTCGGTTGATGTCATATCTCACTCAAGCATATATAGAAATCATCTATGCCTTAAAGGCTAAAATACCCATTGAAGATTGGTCAGTTAAACAATTGTATATTTTTAAGGGAGCAACATCATTTACCTATGCCTAATATTCAACAGAAGAATCCAACCGAAGAATTGGTAGCGATATGAGCCAATCTGGTCAGTTTTATAAATTATACGTTGGACCAACTTATACGATTTCCAGCTTTCCAAGTTCTTCCGAAGGCTAGAAAAAGAAGTCTATTCTGGCTTACTTTTCAAACAATTGAGATTTTGTAAAATTATCCAAATCTCACACGGGCAAATTTTATGTTTACTATCTATTAGGGGCATATGCCTAATTAACATGTCCAAAAAAGTGAGGTATATAGGAATTATGTGCGGGCCATTTATATGTAGAAGTCCACAGGTTATTCAAATTCTATTATTTTGTTTGGTTATTAACTGGATGTACATGAAAGCTTAGAAAGCATTTAGAAAGAAAAACGTAAAGTGCTCACCTTCTGAAAACAAACAAGTTGAACTGGATTCGAATCCTGTACGTTCTATAGGTTTTTATTTTATATGCTATCTTTGCTAAAAGAGTAGTAACTTGTCATGAATTGAGAGTTCGTATTGTAAGCAAACACAAAGCTAACAGTCGTAAACCTACAACACAGATGTCTTTACCTAGCAATAATTATATCCAAAGTAGAAGAACAGCAATATTTGTTAAAATTGGTGTAATACTGCGGTTTCATTTTCTTTTCTTCTGCCTGTTAGAAACGTGCAATATAACGAATTTATAAACTTCGAACGCAAGATGTAATGTCGGGGTAAAGTTTTTATTCCTTATATGCGAGCTTGGGTTCGATCCCCAGTGAACTGTAGTCTGCGATATATGATAATATAAATTAACATAAAACACAATTGAGAGATTTCTCTCTTGAAAGACAAGGGGAAATTATGAGATGCTAAATCACTGCATAGTTAAGAGATAGAACCAATAAGAGTGTGAATGAATGTAGAAATAAATACATCTAATCTCTTTATTTTACTCTGTAACGTATTTTCTCTCTCTCTCTCTCTCTCTCTCTCTCTATCTCCTCCATTGCTTCATCTTTCCCAATTTGTCTTACCTCTTTCGTTTTTCTAGTTCTTGCTCTTTTATGTGTACGTACGAATCTGTGTATTCTGTCTCCAACAACTTTAATAACATATATTTCAGGAAGTTTATTATTTATTCTAATTTTTATTTCTGTTGATACAATTAACAGTACCATGTTCGGAAAATACTAAATTAGGGAAATATTAAATTTGAAATGTTCGCTCAAAATACTAGACTAATCGCTGTTCCCTCTGTTCGATTTCCAATAATATGTGAATTTTGATTTCAGTCACTTATTTTCTATGCTCCGTTTTCCTTCATCAATTTTCAACTTGTTCTTTCCATTGTTCCTCCCCCTCTCTTTCTCTCGGTTTTTGTAACCTTTCGCCATTTTCCCCTTTTCTCTTTATGTAATGCTACCTCTCCCTCTCCTGACTTGCTGACGTCCGTCGCCCTCAGTTTCTGTTTGTGCTCAAATTTTCAGCTCCATAAGATTTTATAGCATGCTATTTTATTCCTTTTCTGTAATTATATCCGTTAGTTTTCATGCGCATTTGCAATAATTAGAAAGTTATCTGTTGATAATTGTTGCGGGGTACATAAGGAGGAAAGGAGAAAGGGTTTTCTATAGCAGATACGATTTCACGTTAAGAAGATATCATTTGGGTGAACTACCTGTACTGCGTTCAGAGTCACAATGTTTTGATCATGGCAGCATTTGACTTGTGTTACAGGAAAGACTCCTGATAATACATCACTCAGAATAAGCGGCCATTGGGCACGTTCTCAGAACTTTCGATTGCTAATCAAATGTCATATCAACTGAGTTACGGCCACTCTTTCCATCTCGGTTATATTGACTCGGCCATACTATGTATGTTGGATTTATAATTTACTTTTAGTTTAAGCACCCATGCCTCATACAGGGATAAGATTGCGGAAATTATGTAGGGAGTCCGGATCCTAAATTAAAGATACTATCACCGTTCATGCTTGTTGTGACTCAACAAAACACTGGGAAAACCTAAGTCAGCCAAGTCAGTCACTGGAACGGAACCGAGGACCTCCCGAACACGAAGCTAACGCTCTACGAGCTAAGATAGAGCCGCCGGGAACAAACAAAATACTCGTATCGAGATTTATCACATGCACGCATACACACAAATATTTGTCTGGATAGAAAAATCTTCATTTATCTCAGAAATTCTCCTTAGGATGCTAAAAAATTCCTCTGTTTCTTCTGCCATATGAAAGTCACAGGGCGAAAGGTCAAGATAGTACGGTGAGTGCTCCAATTATTAACGTCCCTAGCATCGCAGTTGCCGCCGTACACACTCTGCTTTATGTTGTCTTGCGTTGTCATGGAGCATGATTGCACTGTCCACAAGATCCGGACGTTTCTCCCGAGTGCTACGACGTAACTGTAGCACCAGAAAGTCCCTGTAGTACTCTGCTGTCATTGTTCGGCCATGTGGAACGAAGTGGCACACAATGACACTCCTGACGTCATACGCGACGATCACCATCAATTTCACGAGGGAATTATTCTGACGGAACTTCTGCTGCCTTTGTGATCCGGCATGTCGCCACTCCGCGGACTGACGTTTGAGTTCCGGTTCGTATGCCCTGGCCCAAAATTCATCGATGGCAATTATGCGTGACAGCAAGTGGTCGCCGTCCTGTTGCCGGCGTGATAGGTGGTAGGAGCATTTGGCATATTGCATCAACCGTTGAACTTCCGTCAGTGCATGAGGGAACCCACGGCAACGCGAGTTTGCGCAATTGCAGCTCTGTCCGCAATATCCTGTGGATGGTGCGTTTCTCGATGCCGCTTGTCTTCTCTAACTCCAGTAGCGTCCATCGTCTGTCTTCCTCCAGGAGCTGCTCGATGACGGCACGTGCCACGTCGGTCCGCACACTGACAGGTCGTCCCGAGCGTTGCTGATCACCGGTTGCCACACGTCCTTGCTGAAACTTTCCTACCCACCATGTTACTGTACGGTATGGGAGGGCATTATTCCCAATGACTTCCACCAATTCACTGTGACATACTCTCGAATTTCTCCCTCATAGAACGACTATTTTGATGTATGCGCGTTGCTCAACACAGGCTACTTACATCCCGCACGACATTTCATTTCATTTAGGGACCCTCCTTACCACCCCCACCTCTTAGCCTTCTTGGCACAATCTTGTTTCGAGTGCCTGAGGGGCACTACGAATCGGAAATAGATTCTCCACAAGATTGGGGCAGGCCATCCACCAGTTCGTCTCCCCACCTCGACCCCTGCACGGCATCGAGGTACGGAGTCGATAGGACCTTTTGCTCGTTTTGCATTTATAAAAGGAAAAAAAGCACATAAAAAAAAGAAAGAGATAGGAGGGTTGGGGGATATTTCTAATGGCCCAGTTCCCGTTGGACAAACCTGGGTCTTTTTTCCGCGGTTTGGGGGGAATAATTTTACTTTATTTTTTTTATTTTTTTCATACATACGCATAGGACTTGAGTTATACATTATAATACAATTTTCAATTTGTATTTTTCGCTACTTTATCTAGTTTTATTATTATATGTTCATTTTATTTGATTTATTTAAAATTATTTTAATTTATTCTATCTTTTTATTGCAAATTTTTTATCTTTATTTAGGTTTCACTCACACAGCCATACTATGTTTCTAATTTTATTTTTATTATTATTATAGCTATTTTGTATATCACTGTTTTCTCCCTACGTCTTTAAAATCGTATATGCTTGTGTTTGTATACAGAAAAAATATTAATATGCATTTCTTTTGAGTAATCTAAGCTAACCCTTTATCCACCTTTCCCATTTATCAAAAGCATCCATTAATTTCCTACTTCTAATCCTTCTTTTCTTCTAAAAACAAAAACAAACAAAACAGACATTCATTCTTCATTCATTCGATCATTCACACAACATATCCATAGATACACGACGGGTTGAGTCGACTCAGATCCCTGGGTAGCGGGATTCCTCCTCCAGATCTAAGGATCGGGGCTGGTTCCAGGGGTTCTTCCTCTTCTCTCTTCCAGTCGCTGAATCTTCATACCACACTTCACACCACTCACTTTATTTTCACTTCACTTGCGCACATTTAGATCTTAGCATCTTCCCAGAGGGAGGGTTCCTATCCATCCAGAATTTTAGCTGTCCAAACTATTAGTTTGCAGCAGCTCTGGGGGGCCTATAATATTACTATAATTTCACACTTATTCGGTTTACAATTCAATTTAAGTTTATTATCGTCCAAGGAATAGAGACGCAGTCCGAGTATAACCGTAGATTAGATGATAAGTCTACAAAGTTCGCATACTCCCGCAAGTTCATCTACCCCTTTGACTATTTCGTTCATTCACGCACGCATTCATACCGACCGAGCACCCACGAGCACAACACGACAATTACACGACACCACGCAGACGCACTGTACATAAAGTCTATTTACATTTACTTAAGTTTGCTTACTTTATAAGTGTCTTTTTTTAATAAAGTCTTTCAGTTTTTCAGTTCACCTTCAGTTCCGGTTTAAGAATTTCATCTTTTCTATATGCGAGATCCTAGTCGCAAGCTGATCTAAGGTATTTCTTAAGTTGTCATCCTCTATCATGTTTTTCAGTGTTAAATTTTGCAGTTGCTGTCTTAGGTTATTGATCTGCCGATCTACCGTTCCATCTATATTTTCTCCACTTCTCGGGCACTCAAGGACCACATGCTCCGGTGTTGAGATCGCGGCACACTCGCATAACGGAGTTTCCGTCATTCCAAGTTCAAATAATTTTGCTCTATAAGGCCCATGACCACTTAAAAAGTGCACCGCACCCCTGCCCGGATTCCATTGTTCCCATTTTAGTCTATTGTTAACATTATTAATTATTCCAAAAAGTCTTCTTGATTTACTACTGGTTTCCCACAAATTTTGCCATTTAGTTATAATAGCTTCTTCTATATTCTCTTTTGTATCTGCAAAAAATTCCAAAGTTTCTGTTGCCCTAATTAGTTTTTTCTTCTTTATCCAGTATTGAGTTGCCTATTTTATGATCTCCAGGTGCAGAGGTGCTATACCCAAAATCATATTCAATGCGACACCTGGCGTCGTACTATACGCGCCAGACATTCTTAGTAGTACTGAGTGCACTGTCGATCTTTTCTGCTAGTTTTTTATTTTCTGTCAATCTGTGAGCCCATACGCTTGCTCCATAGGTGCCTATTGAATTAATGATCTTATTGTGATATAATTTAATATATTTTAGAGGTAGTCCAAATCTAGTATTTGCAATTGTTATTAATTTATTACCAATTTTGAGTATTTTACTTTTTGTTGCTTCAATATGTTCCATGAAGTTTAACTTTTCATCCAGAATCACACCTAAATACCTAAAGGTTTTAGCTCGCTTTAAATTTTGATGGTTGTACTTAATTGTTGGGTTTCTTTCTAACTTCCCCTTAAAGATCATATACTGCGTCTTTTCCGCTGATACACTCAATTTGTTGTTCTCACATCACATACTAATGGCCCCCAGAATTCTTTTTGCCTTGGTTTCTATTTCCAATCTACAGTTCGCCTCCGCCAAGATGGTAATGTCGTCGGCGTAGGCTATTATCGATGCAACCTCCTCCATTTCATTGATCATTTTCACGCAGGGGTCAATGCAGACATCCCAAAAAATAGGACCGCAAACCGACCCCTGTGGACACCCCTTATTCGGTCTACTGCTCCCAGGCTGACCAGACGGGTTTGGGAGAGGAGAGTCTAAACTCTCACTGTGATGGTAACTATCTCTTATTCATACCAGTTCCCCAATTGCATCATGATGCTGGGTGAGCACCGTTCCAGACCCGCTCGCCTTGGAAAAAATCCTTGCCAGCGCCGGAAATCGACCCCGGGGCCCCTAAATCCGTAGTCAGACACGCCAACGACTAGGCCAACGGGGGTGCTCATATATATAGACAGAGAGAGAGAGAGAGAGAGTTCGGGGTTGACCGAGCATCGTAAGGACAATTGGGGAGCTGCTATGAATAAAAGACAGTGCCGATCACAGTGAGAGCTTCTGCTCTCCTCTCCCAAACCGCCTGGTGAACGTGGTGAACGTGGGAAAGGCCTCATCCACTAGTGGATTGAATATGGCTGTGATTGATTATATATATATATATATATATATATATATATATATATATATAGAGAGAGAGAGAGAGAGAGATTCATCATTGTACTCTATTCAATAACAATATTACGCAACTATAGGTATCAAAGTTCATTTTCGTTTCTCAATGTTCGGTAAGAATATTTTCTACTGGAACAATTTAAATGGTACCTTTCGGCATATTTGAACTAGTGGTTCTCCTAAAGTTAAAATAGTGATATGTTCGTTGTTTTGGATCATTAAAATGCGACTCTGTTAATAATTTTCAATATTTTCTATATACTACAAAAATTAGAAATATCTTTCCGAAATTAAGAACATATGATAATGTTTTCTCTTCAAGGAAGAAAGATTCCAATATTTGGGATTTCATGGACATTTTCTCAGAATCTCAAACCGCCAACTCTACTGGAATTGGGTTGCCTGTCTTTTAAGCTTCGAGAAAAATGATGTAGCTATACAGAAACTAAACTGGTTGATAAAACATTGAGAATGAAATTTAATTATTTGGGCCTCTTAATTACGTTAGTGATGCACCATTTTCTGTACTATTACTGAGTTTTAATAATCATATAACTTTAGTGAAAGAGCGAGGATACAATACGCTGATGAGTCGAAACCGCGCAGTAATCCTAACCTCGTAATCAAAGTTAAAAGCTTAATTTCAAACTCAAAACCTCACGCGATTTTTTCATAAATGTATGAGGATTGTGGAATATTACACTCTCGCTTTCAATACTTATTTACTATTCGACTCGCATCTGGGTAGCAAAATTCCAGAACTGTGAATCCAGGGTTACTTTGATCATGAAACAATATATACGGCGAAAGAATGATCATGAGTATTTAAACCAATATTAAAACAAATCTTCTAAGTAAAGTGATTTTTAAATACACATGACGGAGAAGGAGAAACAATTTTCTAAACACCTTATAACTCAACAACAACAAATGACAAGAAAGACGTTTAACCGAGAATCTTATCCAATCATAGTAATCATTACAAACAAGGCAACAAAGGGTTACTGCGCAAAAGGTTTTCTGCCTCTCAGCCGATTTTAATGAATTTTTGCATGTAATGTCCAGACCATATGAGAGTTCCAATAATCCAAATCCTATGGGCATACCACTTCCGGTTATCATGGAAAGCGCGTCCAAAAATGCCCACTTCCGGATTCTAATTTTTATAGTGTTGTTTAAAATAAATTATGATATTTCCAGAATGGCTTAAGCTATCAAATCGAAATTTCGTCTGGAAAGCACTAATGTAATGAGCATGTTACAGTATAAACCACAAAACTATACCTTTAACAGTTTTGGAGATAAAAATATTATTCCTTTGTAAACATTCAAATTTATTTGCAACAAATTCACCTTCTCCAGGAAACTTTGTGTTGTTTAACCATCAGACTCCAGTAGTTTCAAAATGATTCTTTGCTCAAATAATCTTCATGTAACGTAGAAGGACATATTCAAAAATATTTTTTTAACTGATGGAGGCTGATTGTTAAAAGGGACATTTTATACTCTAAAGATGGGTACTTCCATGTGCTAATTTTCATAGTATTATTCAAAATAAATTTTGATTTCTCCAGAATTGTTTAAGCTTTGAAATCCAAATTTCGTTTGAAAAGTTCTAATATAATGGGAGTGTTACAGCGTAAACTGAAAGACTATATCTTTAACCGTTGGGGAGATAAAAATTTGTTTTCTTATGTAAACGTTCAATTTTACCTATAAAAAAATGCACATTTCCCAGGAAACTTTGTGTTGTTGAACCATCAGTCTCCACTAGTTACAAAACGAAGCTCAAAGAATCCCCATGTCATGTAAACAACGTATTGAAAAATTGTTTTGTAACTGACCATGGCTGATGGTTAGAAGAAACATTTTATACTCTAAATTTGAGTTTTTCGCGTGGAAGTATATGTTTGTAATTCAGGTAAATAATCCATCATGTCTGAAAGTTCTTATGATATCCAAACCACATTTTGTGTAACAACTATATTTTGTGTTTTTCTGTCTATCCCATCGTTTTTCATTGACATTTTCTTGTAAACCATTAGTTTTCTCCACAAGTAACTGCATTATTCTTGCGATATAGTCAACTGTAGACGTGTCTCTCACAAGTGCAGCCCGATAGATGTTGCAAATGGAACACAATATGGACGTAATCTATATTACCTATTTGTGTGTTGGGTATTACATAATCCAGAGCCTTCCACTGCTGAACTCTGCTGTTCGTAGATTCCACCTTCCACCTGTTCTTGTTACTATCGTTGATTTATTTGCTTACAAGGTCGTGTGCTGTTTTTCCTCCTTTCTTCAGGAACTCAAACGTTTCAGATTCGAAACCTAAGTCTGATAGAAGATGGAGTGAATCCCGGAAGCCTCCGTCGACGACGAAAATGTTTTCCCCTTGAAAACATGCCTGCGTTTCTTCGATGTTATTTTTAAGCATGTGTTCTGATATTTTAGCGTCCGTGCTCCTAGTCACCAAATAAGCATAAATATTTTTTTATTTCAGACACGGCTGGTTATCAACTAGCAATTTTTATTGTGATATGTTCATAATATCTGTAATTGAGGCACAAAATGTAGGTTGGATATCATAAGAACTTTAAGACATATGATGGTTTATTTAGATGAATTTTAACATATGCTTCCACGTTAGGTACTCAACTTTAGAGTATAAAATATTTCCTCTAACCATCAGTTTATGGTCAAGTTTTTTGAATATGTTCTTCTACATAAAATCGATATCTTGTCGTGGGAACAACTGATGGTTAAACAACACAAAGTTTCCTGCAATAGGTGCATTTTTATAAGTAAATTTGATTGTTTATCTCCAAAACTGTTAAAGATATAGTTTTGTAGTTTACATTGTAACATGCTCATTACATTAGTGCTTTCCAAACGAAATGTCGATTTGATAGCTTAAGCCATTCTTGAGATATCAGAATTTATTTTGAACAATACTATAATAATTAGAATCCGGAAGTGGTCATTTTGGACGCGCTTTCCATGATAACCGGAAGTGGTATAGACATAGGATTTAAATTATTGGAACTCTCATATAGTCTAGATATTATGTTCAAAATTTCATTAAAATCGGTTCAGTGGCAGAAAACGGCACTTACGCGCAGTACTTCTTTAAAATTAATAATTTTCAATTTGAAAAACATTGTTCTTCTCATACTTTAGTTACAACTCACTGAAGAATTGTTTCTTTACGACGAAACTTTATAATCAAGTCGGAAGTAATAATATATAAGATAGTCATCAAAAAATATTTCCTTTGGAATTGAAGTATAGTAGAAAATCTGCACATAATTGCTTGTACTCAACATGTAAACTAGAAAGCGTCTCAATTTCATGAAACAACTTCACTCAAATCAGGAATTCCATTGCCCAGTGTTACCATATTAAATCATGTGATCACTTTAATATGTACTATATTTATTTATAGCATTTAAGGTGTACATTATATTTCAACGTATTAAACTTCCAGCCGACGCGTTAAATACTGAGCATTCTTTTAATTATATTTTTACTCACCAGTTTATGGTCTTGCACCCCTGATCTATTCTTCCAGTGCAGAATCTACTACTGCGGTGAATCTACACTTGCAGCTGCTGCATTTTTTCTATTTTTCTATTGTTCTATACATCTGCAGTTCTCGGCCACTTAGTGCGCCACGCACTCGGTCGTGTAAGTACATGTTATAATTTTCTCCGTCGTTTGGAATCAATTTTTGCAGTATAGAAAATGAAGAAATAGGACTGTAAGATCAGATTCCTTTCTATAAGTTCACTGTCTTGAGCGATCTTATACTAATTAACATAACACTGTTTTCTATGATCTTGAAAATGATGTAAGAATTGCATAATGAAAGCATTTCGAAAGTTATCATTTCATTATTGAAAACGGTGGTAGTATGAATTACCTCGTTTAACATTAGAAGAATGGAATTACATTTAGAAGAAGAAGAAGAATACAATAAGCGCACGATGCTGCTATTGGGCGTATTTTTTGTTGTTTCT
>JAGDQP010007027.1:0-69346 GCA_022664845.1 Lepisma saccharinum
AATGGCATAAAAGTAGAAAGCAAACTCTGTGTAGGCTATACGAAGCATGAACGGAATTAATAACTTCATTTCCAACTACCTACCAGGAAAGGAGATGTTGGACTCTCAAAATGCTCTTCACAATTTGCAAATGTTATTTCATATTCGTGCTCTTCTTTTATCTCCCTGTTTTCTTCTGACCACTCACTTTTAACTTCAAGTTCACCGGCATCAGCTACAGCTTTTACTGTCGATACAATTGTTTCATCGCAGGATAGTGGATCTGCATTATTATCAGCTGTTGCTTCAATTGAACTGCACATCTATTCGAGAAGTATAAAGCGTTTTTAGAAATAACATCAGGTAATTAACATGTAGGTTCCCCTCGTAGATTATAAGGTTCGAATACCGGTACAGATTAGATTAAGAATAATATGTCAATTTCTTTTAAGTTTCTTCACAGCACTCAACATTTTATATGTAAAACTAACGCTGTTAAAACTTACAGTATAATTTCACTCAGCTAACGTTAACCATCATCTCAAATAAAAATTCTTCAGCAAATTTGTAAATTTACGAAAATTCCGGGACTGTCTTTATTTCAATTAATAAACACATCTGCTTAGCAATTTATTGCCTACGACTGTAATGGACGTAGTAACTATGCTCTCTTTACCTGCAGCCACAATCGCTAACGAGGGAGCATTGTCAACTGATTAGACGATATTTACATGAAATATGTTTTCTCACTAGGCTTTAACCAGTAATGCACGGAAAAGATACATACACATGATCTCTTTGAAAATTTGAACAGCAATTTCTTGAAATATCGATTTGTGACTATTCTTGCATTATAAGGGATACTTATCAAAACACTTGTGACAAAACCACCGCGCATCTTGGATTCATTTCGACAATACGGTCGTTATCTTGGATCCAGCTCGAGATTTATAAATAGAAACGGGATCTTGTGACATCATTTTAGGCTAGCTTGTTCTCAGAAATGCAAATATGAAGACATTTCACACTTACAATTATATGTTTAGAAGATTCTGAGATTGGTTATTAGAAAATATATGTTTATATAGTTTACATATGTGAAAATATAGATAAACCAATTAAAGAATGTAGAACATGTTGTTTTATACATTTAAAACTATATTTAATTATTATTAGCAAATTGAAATTACACAAAAGGATTTCAAAAACAAAATAATATATAAATTTAACAAACCAGCATATATAACACCATCAGTATACATTTGCACCAAATACAATTTTTATATAGGGAAGCATATAAATTCGAAAAGTGATAAGACATAACTTGCAACGCTGAGAGCACCAAATGAAAGACAGAATGTCGCAAGAGCACAAAATGACGTCAAAACATTTTTACCAATGCATTTACCTTTTAAAAACTAACCACATTAAGCACATATAGTTCGGCATATTTCAATTTAAAAATCCCTCTTGATATTTGAATGTCTTAGAACAAGCTGGATTAAAATGATGTCACACGACTGCCTTCGTATTTAATATTCTAGAGTTGAATCCAAGATGGCGGCTTTCAAGCTTGTCACATCCATCCCTTCACCAATGCTTACTACCCAAACGTTGCATCAGGTCCCCGCAGCGGTTTCATCACAAGTGCCTTCTCAAGTATTCCTTATAATGTACGAATAGACACAAATCGATATTTTAAAAATCCTGTTGTATTTTCCAAAAGGTTTGCGTCTATGGATGTCATTTTATTGCATTACAGGTTAAACCTACTAAATTCATGCATATGTCGATTTATCAGTTGGAAATGTTTGCTCGTAAGATACGATCTTGCATGTATGTACGATATATATATCTACTCATCTATAACCATTTTTTTACCCACGCACCTATTTAAGTCAGCCCCTAGATATCCGTTGGTCTAGATGATAGCTTTGCAGACTACGGATTCAGGGACTCGAGTTCGATTCGCCGCGGTGCCCAGGAATTTACCCAGACGTGTGGGTCTTGAAGAGCGCACACTCAGCTTTGTACTACAAACGGAGAGTTCCTATGATTAAAATATAGTGGCGATCACAGTGAGAGCTGAGGCTCTCGTCTCGCGACATCTTTGGTCAGCGTGGGAGCAGTAGAGCAACTCTTCCCTCCTGGGAGATGTCTCATCTATTAGTGGATTGAATGTGGGTGTTGTTTATATATACGCATGAAACGTGTAAGGAAACTTTACGTATCAGTTAAACTGAAAGACGTAATAACCGCCAGCTAACCGGGAATTTACAGCACAAGCTTTCGTTGCAATGGATGCATTCTTGCCATTCTTTATTGTGATTCTTTTCAAAATAGTTACGGAAAGGAATTTTTTGATGTATCGACCCCGCGCAAACGAGTTGCCGACACTTGCTGGGAAGCGATGCTATCCATTCCAATTTTCACGAATTTTGCTGCAGAAATATTCTCGGAATTCTAGATTTTCTTTGGTAAAACTCGTGCAACCCAACTGGAGAATACTGGATTGTGTGACCTTCGATAAAACAGAGCTCAACTATGTGAGAGTAAAATGCAGAATCAGTTCCATTTTAATAAAATTCAAAATATCTAAAATTATTTTCTCTATGCTACTTGTTGCCAATAGCACTTAAACAAAGTGTTTGTTCATCCTCCATTGATGATAGTATGGCATGATAGTATACTTTAAATCATATCAATAACCTTGTAAGGTGGTTTGGTATGAAATATTGCGCAATTGTATCTATCTATCTATAACACTTGAGAAATATACTAAACTGAGCTACTCAAGATTCGATTCAATGCATGGTGTTACTAATAAGTAAACAGTGACTCAACACTTTTACGAAATATTGCCACGGAACGTAGTACTATGAAAGAATTAGGAAAAAACGTTTTAATTATGTCGTAGAATTGAAAGGAGCCAGAACTACGAAAGTGCGTGCCAAATTCATGAAGATTGCATAATTATTGGAAGCGTGAATAAAGGGAAGATGGGTCCTTGTTTATTAGTGTGCGTAGGAGAATAAGGTTAAGAAACTTGGCACGTTCACGTAAGGGGAGCTATCCTAATATACTATGTAGGACGAAATATGACAATAGTATATAACGTTAAACACGAAAAGAATACAGCCATTTTGGACGTGTTGGAGACGTCTTGCCAGCTAATCAGTAAGGTATGAGTATACTACATCTTTGTAGTTAATGTACGAACATCCAGAATAGAAACAATCTAATGTTCGATATAGGTAAGAACGATTTTATTCGACGTAAAGATTGCAAAGAAGTGAAAGCCTTGATAGACGCGTGATTAGCATGATCATTGTAAGATAAGTTACACAATCGTTGCGGCTACAAATATATTTAAACGCTAGAAACGTAGTTTCATATTTTCTTGGGTTAATGCATATTTTCTTGGGTGTATTAACGATTTCACTAATATTTACAAATCTTGATTCGTTTTATTTATTCCATTATGCAGCTCTGAAGGAGAATATGAATGCCACGGCATAAACATGATAAGTTAAAGCATTAGCTGTAGCGTTGATGTAGATATAAAAAGTGGACCTAATGCACTTCCATGTATATTATTTTTATCGATGATGATTTGTTATAAATGAAGACGAAATGTTATTGGCCGATCAGGTATAAGTGACTCCATAATACGGCAGTTTAAAAAAAACAAAGCTTCAATTTAGGAATCAGGACGTCGTAGTAAACAGATTGAAAAGCTTTGCTATAAATCAAAACAACTAGTATTGTTGGATGTCTATGATCCAAGACACCTCGAAAATCTTCTGGTACGTGAACCAACACAGTATTAATGCTATGGTTAGATCTAAATCCTAAATGTGGAGGATTTAGTAGTTTGTTATCCCGAAGTTTGCTTTGTATTTGTTCTTCAACAATATATTCTAATGACTTTGATGAAGCCGGGAGAGTGAAGATACGATACTACTCACAGTGCTAGTTTTGGGCAAAGGACGTACCATTGAGTTTGCAAATTGATCGGATTGTTGCATTATTTTATTGAAATAATAAAGATGGCAATAACAACCTAGGACATGAGGCAGGATTCGTTTAAAAAATTGTTCTGAAATTTGGTCGGCGCTTCCTACAATCCAACTAACCTAACGCTAAACTTACAAGCAATTTACCGAGCAAGAGCTAACACGTATCCCCAGACGGTATGCGATTGATCTTTTTTGAAATTCATGAGAGCTACGTGATGTGTATCGGTGAGAAAAAACTACTAGTGAACCACTAAGTATCTTCTGCAGTGCCGTAGGAATCCGATATAGGTGAAATCGTGAGGTATCGCCTTAGTAGTTTCTGTGACAGGATAATAGCCTCTAACTTAAACAGTTTTCAATCTGTTGTA
The DNA here is from genome assembly GCA_022664845.1 of Lepisma saccharinum. Taxonomy (NCBI): domain Eukaryota; kingdom Metazoa; phylum Arthropoda; class Insecta; order Zygentoma; family Lepismatidae; genus Lepisma; species Lepisma saccharinum. The sequence continues at coordinate 4,367 of JAGDQP010007027.1, forward strand.
GCATTCTCTCCTCGTAATTGGGAGCGGGAGGGGCATTCTAAGAATAAAGGTTCCGGGTGAGTGTAAATTTTTAGACATATAGTATATCACATACCTGAGATGTGAAATTATTTCAAACGCAACACACCCACGGGCACGGTTTGGCAGATTTAAGAGTACACATTTCTATTAGAACACTGTAAAACGAATCGAACAACCTCCGATATAAAAAAGGGCAGCTGTAAATAAACCATATATCACAAACAGGAATAAATATTTACATCAGATTAGACAGTGAAAGCCTACTATTTTCATACGTGAAACTACAAGTCGAGGGTCATACACTTTCGGTTCAATGGACGTGTCTGGGTTTAGCTGCTGGTTGCGAGGGTAATGCATTCTACTCGGTTGTACAATGCAGATCAGTGAATTTAGTGGTCGTACTACTAAGTGGAGGGTTAAGTGATTATTTAGTAAATGTTCGTTGTAGCATGGGAGGACGCAAAGTCGTGCTCTAAAATTCTACATAATGAAATGTTCCCACATTGTGATGTTTTACTTTAGGATGAACTGTGGACCTAAAGTAGTAACGTCATGTGCGATGTTACGGAATTCCTATGCAAGTGTATAAAGAGAACACTGTTCAATCGTGGAGCTAACATACAATGCAAACAATACATGAATGCGCATTAGAAGGTAACATTTAGCCTAGCGCTACTCTACATATAACACTGTCAATATGAAATATAGGATATCGGAAAGTATATTTAATAAAAGTAATTGTGTGGTTATTATAACGCGCTGACCATCAAATTGGCTTACTTATACACTTACCTCAATAATAGTATCCGACACTTCCATTTTCTCGTCCTCCACTTTGAACTTCTGCGAGACCAAGGAGCTGTCGGATTTTGTAATATCTATAGAATCCATATTTTGTTATTTGCCTCAATAATGCACATAAAATTTCCTTCCTAGAACATAGAGTGTGGATTTGTTTACTCGTCTAGTGGTAGGAGTCGCTGAAATTTAAAAACAAAATGTCTCACAATGCTAGTGCGTTGAAAGTACAGATTAATATATAGCCCTGGTCTTAACTACAAACAATTACCTTATCTAAACTGAAATCACTACAATATTTTTTTTTGCTATCATACTCTGAGACCAAATAACTAAACACATACCACAGTAAACTGGCTACAATTTTGCAACAAACCCGTTAGTTGTCGAATTAAAATTTACTACAAATTTTGCACGCTAAACTTTCTATAAGCCTTTTGTTTAAAACGTTAGTAGACAAGCATCGAGCTTGTATTGAGAAAAGATTTCAGCATGCAGTGGGATTCGCACACTCAATCTAGAACTTTCATTGTTTACCAACTGTCCGTCGTTTTGCCATGCTCCACCATTCTTGGCCTGAATACAGTACCCCTTCATGTTGCGAAAACAGTTTGTGGAATAAAAGGATACAAATATGTTTAAATTCGATACTAGAAAAGTTTATTGATCTTGCGATAGTGAGGATGGCTTATTCCTGATTTTTGACAGGCGTGTCACCACAAGAGTATTAATTTTTGGTTTAGGTAGCACACATTTCTAAAAACCTGACTGCCATCCTTGATAGTACGCCAGTATAGACCTGCTTTCGCTTAACCTTGATTTCCTTTACAGTAAAAAAAACTAAGAGGTATTTCTTGTTCGATTACTAACAGGTTCGTCGGGTTTCCACTCAAAATCCTTTACTAAAACAACTTTCTTGTTTGCTTCATATATTTCATTCCCCTTTTCTTTTGTATTTTTAACATTTTACACATTTTTAGAAACTGTACGTATTTTGCGAAAATATGGTAATTAATTTACGTTAGATTATTAATTTTAGTTCATTATACGCAACACAAAAACAAAAAGAGAAAGATGTCATCGACACGAGCAGTAAAGCATACACATTATGATTCTCCGAAAGAGGAACAACAGCAAATAGTCAAAGAACCAGGCATCAAAGCACTAAATCAGGATCAATGAGATTTTACAGTTTCGAATTCCAGCCTATATCATTGCATAAGACACTCTCTTCGTACCATAAAGAGACTAGTAAAATGGAAGATGACGGCGAAGCAGAACATTAACTACAATGACCGAGTAAAGCAATGCTATTTTCCAAGGATATTAGGTTCGAACCCCTATCCAGGCATTTGAAATATTCCGCCACAGACCTGATGTTCAACAAGATAAGTCTGTACCAAGTTTGGAGTTGCTGAAAGACTAGCAAGTTTGGACCAATGCAAGGCTAAACTTTGTGCAATATTTCAATGCCAAACCTTGTACAAACTTACTACAATTTTCGGTGCTATCTGTTAAAGCTTATATTCTTAAAACTGAATTGCCCAAAAAACGCAAAATTAAAATAATGGAGGAAAACATATGGAAATACTAGTTTTTGTAGTTTATCTGGGATCACAAGAAAACACGTCTACACGACTTTAAATTGCAGCTAATTATAACCGTGGATCCTAGGGGACGGATATTACAAAAATAAAAACGATTGCCATAAAGAAGCCGAGATATATAAATTAGAGCGCTGGTTCATAAATCAGGAAAGAAGATAATAGCGATGTTTCTGTTAAAAATAACACACTGAATGGATACTGGACTCGAACACAAAATAAGCTAACTGCCATGAAACAAAATTTATCTATCGAATATTGAAATGCACACGTTACTAATCCCAATATTCTGCTCGCTAACGATTGCCGTGGCGAGAGAGTATTCATAAAGAGTAGCATTCAACAAATACAATATTAAAACCGGCCAATACAATCTACAGATCTAAATCTCATTCAAACATGGAAAGTGATATAAAAACTAGATGATCAGAACTCATATATATAGGGAACAGCACTATTGCCAGATCCTTCGACAATATAAATAATTATGTAAAATGGCCATTGTAAAAGTTGTTCGGATGGTCCTCGTTCTCATTAAATAATTATAACAGTAATTTTCCCTGTCCTTATTCCTTAACTTAGTCACGGCAGTTTCATGCCTTGCCTTTAAGTTGTAAAGATAACTAGAAACAAATATTTGGCCTGCCATTAAAAGGCACAGTCGTTAATTATGCCGTCTATAGTATACTGCCTCTAATTTAGTTGTGACAGTAAAATTCAAGTGATTTTTATCAAAGACAACCATAAAAATATATTTTTGAGATGCCATAATCCACAGAAAAAAAACAAAATACTACACAAGGTTCTATCGAGACGAAACCTTAAAACGTAGAACCGTTTATAGATCTTTCGGTTTTATAACTCTTCAACGTACAAAACGTTAATGTTCTTCATGTCTCATCTATCATCTTTAACACTTAAAAAATTCTATCTATATTTGTCACTTTGCTCGCTGCCTTGATGCAGAATACGATCGAGCAAACTTTATTAGATATTGCGAGATAGAAAAGCAAAAGATAAATACATCTACCTTTACATTCTCAGTCTTGTGTTTAAATTTTAGTAGTAGTGCACTTGGCCACCCGTGAATTTTCAACAGCTACACGCACAACACGACACTGTATTCTACGTATGCCCTTGTACACTAACCTCAATGGTACTTAAATCTGCTTAATACTTATCTATAGTTCCTCTTTCCCCAAAGACTGTGGGAACATCCAATGGCGTCAAGTATTTCGTACAACATTCTGACTTGATACAAATAAATACATACGTGGAGTTTTTATTCAATAATTCATAACCGTATGAAAGTCTTGTTAGTTACAAAGAATAAGGTATTTTCATGGAAAATAATCAGAAACATTCTTCGATTATTTGTTAAAGAACTTTCCGATAAACATTAAGATAGCCAAGAGTAATTAATTATGCAGCTCATAACATAAGTTACTAATAGTAAAAATTCAAATATTTTTGTATTTTTTTTTATTATTTAATTTTGTAATTTACTTACCTTGCAACAAGACGGCGTTCTTTATCGTACATGTCTTCGTGGGTTGTTAAGAAATTGATCTTGGCGTTAAATAAGGATCTGTATGGAGGCGTGGTTTTCACACAAAAGCGATGCTCACGAACGAGAGCTATATTAACCTACCAAACAAGGTGCCACAAACTGGAGATTTAAAGATCGAAGAAAAGGAAATTAAAAAAAAAACAGGAAAACTTCCTTTTTTTCTCGAGGTAAAAAAAAAGGTTTTATTGACGAAATCTTTATTTTTATTTTTTTGAATTTTCTCTACCAACATTCACTACTGAAGACGCCCAATCCATTTCTTGTTTAGGTTTAGAATAAATAAATGTTCTTACGATAAATAATGTGCCAAAAACGTTCAATTTACTTTTGAAATATAATTTATCTCATTAGCATCCTTGTACATGAGAGAAAAGATCTGTTCACTTTTGGCCCTTGAGCATCTTTGGCACAAACCAAGAAAACTTACATAATGTTTCAATACTTTGTTAGAGGCCGTCTCATTCTTTTTCTAAATATATGTTTTCAACATCAATAAACATTTTAACTAAATCATTGATCATAAAATGTTATCAGAGAGCCCGTAATACTAAAAAAAACAAAAGTTATTTTCCAAAGCGGCTACTAAGAAAATTTGGAAAAATGAATTTTTCCCTGGTTTTGTTCCGGCGTTCAAATTTTTCGTTTTTTTTTTTAACCTCAAACACTTAAGTTCGTTTAGGAAACTGAAAAGTGTCTGGGGACTCCAAAATTTCTAATTTGAGAGCATTTATGACCCGTTTATGTTACCGATACATTATCCAATTTATGAATATCTCTGTAGGCCTAAATATTGCCTTTCACAGTAAGATGAAGTTAAAAAAAAAGAAATAAGAAAAATAAAATTCAAAATGAAAAACTACAACAACATGAAAGCTTGCCTTTTCGTACAAATAACTAATGTCCAGTGTTTAAAAATGGGCGATCTGTTTACGCGCTTCTAGTCGATCGAAATTTGGTAAACTCTTTCAAAGGAACAAGAATTTCTCTTGTAAATGATGATTATTAATTGAAAGGTTTCCGTGACGTCTCTCCTTCCACATGAGCCTTTTTACATCTTACATTCATTTGCAGAGTTTCTTCTTTGATGGCTATTCAAGCCATCATAATAATTGTATCTTTGCCTATATAACTTTACCTTGTGTACATCTATATTAGTGTTTAAAAAAAACGAAAAAATTGAGTGCCGAAAAAAAAGCAGGAAAACAACGTGTTTTTTTATTTTTCGTGCTACTTTGGAAAAGAAGGTTTTTCTTTTACTTTTACGGGGTCCCTGACAACATTTTATGATCAAATGTTAGTTGATGTTCAAAACATATATTTAGAAGAAAAAATCCACAATGGGACTGCGTCTGATTAAGTTTTGAAGCAAAATATAAGTTTACTGGGTCTGAACCAAATATACCTAAGTGTTATATGCTCAGGTTTTCATAATTTTAATTTCCATTTTTTTTTTGTTAGATTTGATCAACAGTGTATCTTTCATTTGTACAAGTTTATAAGATTTCCATCTGCATTAGATTTAAGATATGTTACGACGACTGTGAATCATGATATTAGATTTATTGCATCAGAGCTCCAAAGTATCCATAAACGACATAGCAACGTACAGGACGTGACAGTAGCACCATTTCTGTTTTCAAATTATATTTCTAAATTACGAACTACCGTGTGACATCAGATCTAACCTTGACTCACAAGAACTTTGAAACTCAATATAAAATCCCACGCGATTCCAGACATCAAGGACACCTAATAACGTCATTAACAGGAAATGTTTCAGACTTAACCTTCAATCTACATCCTCCAAGAAGATAAGCTAATTCAACCTTGAATCAGAGGCGTCCACGCCATATAGGCAGGTCATGCAATTGCATGACCTCATTTCGGGTGGGTGGGTCAGGTTGCAGGAAGAGAAGAGAAGAGAAGGGAAGAGAAGAGAAGAGAAGAGAAGACAATGTACTCTACCAAATGGGAAGTGTACTGACTTCACGTATAAGCAAAGGATGTCCTCCTTTTCAACTTCCTTGTCTCGCAGTGCACTCCTGAAGCATTAACAAAATTGGTATTGGAGGATTCGAAATGCGTTGGTCGAAGATTGTAGGATGCCAGTACTTACGAAACATTGAAGACTTGATAATTGAGAGTAACTGGTTCTGTAAGTTTGCAGCATTTAATGCAACGTTACACAGTCATTTCAAAAATGAAGGTGTAAAGTATATTCAGGAGGAAAATGTCATCTGGACAACATCTTTCGTTCACATCGCAGTCACTGCAGAATCTAGCAACAAAGCTATGATTCTACTCAGAGTAGTCAAAGTGAACGTATCAAAGAGCATGGGAAGAAAAGGTAGAACATGGTTCTTAAAGGAATAAGCTGAAAAAGAAAGCATTAAATATGCCCATGTGTCATATTAAGAAAATTAGTTTAAACATTAAGAAACTTTTAAACATTTGGAAACAAGAATTTATTTTTAATGAGCCAATTTCTCATGTTGCCCCTAGAACTTGTCTGAAGTAAGGGAAACGTGAAAAATCTGTAAGAAAATAACATTAGCACATAGATAATTACTCTTGTGAGTCCAAATTGTGTTTGTACAAATCGCAAAACAACGCGAGCATCGCCAATTTGAATAATTCAATTAATTTAGGCATATAACGTGAAATTTCCCATTAAGTTAAAAAGTTTTTCGTCGGACTAAGCAACTCAAGCATATGAGCACTTTTATGCATGTGTTTTTCGTCACGCAATTTACAATGCCAAAAATATTCATTTCATAAATCGAATTAAACGACGGGTCAAGTTGCAACTTTTGCAAACGTGTGATTTTTCTGCCGTCAGTTTTGTAGATATCAATTCTACCAACTGCTCTTTGTGCAGGCTGAAAGGTGGTTTCTGTTCATGTAAGGTTGAAATGAGCTTCTTCCTCATTTTGTAGACAATGATGAAGAAATTTTTACTTCTATTTATCAGTAGCATCCGATTCCTGTGCAGTAAAATTCAAGCTTAATCAAATTTGGCTCAAGACTAAAGATCTCCGATTTTCTTAGGAAAAATGTTTGCAATCTTAGGTTAATCTAAAATATAAGAAGAAAGATTAGTTTTAGACAAGAGAAGGCAAACAAATCCAGATTTTTTATTCCTGCATTTAAAAATCTGGAATCTCCAATTTTTTACAATGTATTCCAAATTATTCCAGTTTTTAAAATCAGGAAATATTCACATCTGAAACTCAAATATAAAAAAGAAAATGAAAAAAAATCGAATTTCGCAGTCCCTAGTTTAAATAATTGTGGGTAGATACGAAAAACATCTTAGATATTTAAGTGTCTTACTAATTAATGCCTGATTTAGGAATTCCTTTTGCATTACACATTTCAATCCATTGTATACTCTTAAACGTTTTGTTTTTGTACCCTTCTGATAATGAATCCTAAATTATTTTCTTTCTTCCTAGTCTCATACATAAAGCTCCCAGTATCAAACTATTTGATCTTTCTGGCAAAATGAGAGAAAGAGAAATATTTCTGTTCGACAGAAACTGCACAAAAGATCAACAAAGCGGAAGGCAGAAAAGTCTTACCTTTTGAAATATAATGTTGACCAACTTTATTGCCGATGACATTATATAGGACACGACGGCATGGCTTTCAGAATGTCACTGGCCGAAAGTTGGGCGATAATGCTTAAAATGATTGATTCGTTTAGGATAATTTACGGAATGACTCTTGTGATCATTTTAAATCGCGCGACGGAAATAACATTTTCGTGAAAGTGGTCTTACACTTGCATTTGTTATATTTCTTGAGGGAAAAAGTTTAAATTAGCCTGAAAGTTTTGGAATATGCTTAAAAAAATATTGTTAATATTTGGCAAATTTGCGTTATTTAACAATTTGAAAGACCATAAATTCTTCCCAAAAGATCGTTAATTCTGTTTTCTTTAATTATTTTAATCTTTCCGATGTTATCTGGATTGTGAATTTTTTCTGTCTCTACAATCCCTTTGAAGACATTATAAGGTATTGCCTAGTAAATTTTTATTCACACTAGTGACTCTGAGATCTTAGAGAAACTAGTACAGTAACTTAACCAAAAACTGAGAAGTAGCGGTTATTGTTATTCTTATGTTTTTTTACTGAATCGAATCGATACGTTTGAAAGAACGTTTTTTATGGAGGTTCTGTCTGTCGCGTCTTTCAACTCTTAAATCACTGGACGGATTTCAATCCCATTGTATGTGATCTACACAAAAAAGTTATCCGGAAAATTTGATAGTTTGACACTTTATATCCGTATTTTACTAAAGACTTGAAATAATTTATTCCAATCATCTCTTACACCACTGACTGGACAGATGTCATATTGTATCTACAGAAAATCTTATCGCAAAATTTTGAGTGTGTGAAATATCTAGGGGAAAAAATTCATTTTCTTATTGAAGGCTCACATACATCTCCCTCATCCTCCCGTTAATTCACACACTGGAAATACTATATTGTAAGATATTGTTTAATTGCCATGTTTCAATATTCTGATCCAGTAGCCTACATAGCAGAAAGATAGAACAAGGTAGTATATGTATAAATTATTAATTTAAACAAGTATAAGTTTTCTTCAGGAAAATAGTATTCTTTGCTAGTTAGATTTGTAATGGGTTACTCAAACACAAGTATAACTGGGTGCTACTTGACAATAGGCAAGAGTTGATCTTGATTCACGATAGAGGGCAGCAAAACCGCTGTAATTTTTGGGTAAGTGAACTTTGTAGTTGGGTTTAATTTTGAAGAGTTTGAAATTTATTATATTAATTCGAATTGATTATTTACAACTAGCTGCTTGTTTGTTTCGACTGGTTTTTATTCATGAAATACAGGAACTATGAGTCACGAGACTTCGAACACTCATATCGAAGCAGCTCTTGCATGGAAAATTTCTGATGCTTCCTTGCCAATTCTTCCAGCTATAAAGAAAATGAAAACGATGGAAGTTTCTAGGAATAGGCTTATTGTGAAACAGCTTATCGATATAACATTGTTTTTAGGCAGACACTGTTTAGCATTTCGAGGGCATCGAGAGATATTGACAAGTAGACTACGGGAAAATTTCAAAGATCTTGTTGTGCTACTAGCGGAGCATTGTCACACGATGGCAACGTACCTAATCGCTTTAACTGTTACCAGGAAAATGAAGTCACCTGTCCTTTTTGTCATGGCGACGATAAAAACAGTTGATAGATATCATTTGTACGTACCTTAGAGATACATTTTGCCTAGAAATAAGAAATGTAAAGATGTTCAGTGCGTCTGTCGATAGCTCGTTTGACAAATCAAGGAAGGAGCAAGTGCCTTTTATAGTAAGATACGTTAATGAAGAAACGGATGATATTAATGAACGACTCTTGGCTTTAATAGAATCACCAACAACAACTGGTAAAGATTTGTCTAGATTATTCAATGAAGCATGCGAAAAAAATAGTCTAGATTATGTCTCGGATCTTGTTGGGCAATCACATGATGGGGCATCGAATATGCGTTCTCCGTACAAAAGTCTCCAAGCGCTGATTAAGAAACAAAATCCGAGGGCAGCATATGTATGGTGTTGGGCGTACAGATTAAACCTGATTGTGACTTCTTCCGTCGGATCCTCTGTGAATGCTATGGATCTTTTTGGTAATTTAGAGAAGTTATTTGCATTCATAAGCAACAACAAAAGACACGTTCATTTGTTCGAGGAAAAACAAAAGAAGCTTTACCCTAACCAAAGAATTAGAAGGTTAAAGCGAGTTAATACCACAAGATGGATGTCCCATTCATACGCTCAGGAAACTGTATTGATAACATTTGCGGCCTTGTTGGAAGCCATGGAGGAAATTCCACACATTGAAGGACCTTCTGATAAGCGAGCTGGCGCCCAGGCAGGAGGGTTTATTGCATATTTTACTTCGGAGAGATTTGTGTTAACTGCGAGAACTTTTGTTAGGATTTTGAAAAACATTGACCCTTTCACAAAGATGTTACAAAGCCCGGACTTAGATATGTTATCTGCATGCAATGTCTATGCTTGAAACAAACCTGACAAGTATCAAGATCTCCGAAATAACTTTAATAGTTTCAGCCTCTCTGTCACACTCACTTGAGAAAACATAAGATGCGTGGCGAAATAGCTGATATTGAGCCAATTATGGACCCCAAAGATTCATTCAAGGTGGAAACTTTCTACACCAGCATTGATATGGCTATTACACAAATGAAGGAGCGCTTTGTAGGAGAAGATTGTATTTGCTCTCACTGAAACGTCTTTCCGAGGTCCGCAAGAAAGGTTAGATTAAAGATGCATTCACTTCATTTAGCTCAATTTTTGGGAAATCCGTGAACGTTGATGAAGCCAGAAATGAATACATTGCCTTTCCTTCTTGTTTCGAAGAGCTTGGGAAAACGGTTGACCTACCTAGGCAGAAAGCGAAAGTAAATGGATTGTAGATTCGGACATAGATAGCGAGAAAGACCCGAATTCTTCTGATGATGGTGTGTCGGATGATAACGAGGATCTGGAAATATCTAAACCTTCCAATGTTGGCAGTCTTCCAGAAATTTTCAAAATATTTTTCAAGTCTAAACTGAAAACTGTTTTCCAAAATCTTTATTCTCTTCTGAAGATTGCTGTCACGTTGCCCGTAACGAGTGTTACTACTGAGAGGTCATTTTCTAAATTAAAACGAGTCAAAACTGATTTGAGATCTACAATGGGTGGTGACCGACTAGAGGGCTTGATTGTAATTGCCAGTGAATGGGACATCTCCATTGATTACGAAAAAGTGATAGATATATTTTCTTCATATAGTTCAGTGCTTACGGAAAATCGTATGCTTTAGTGCCACTGATATGTGAAATGTGTCTTGTGAATTGTATAATTATTTCTGTATGCAAAATGGCCGAAAGCTTACAAGCTATAAAAGAAGATGTGGTTTAGAAAATAAACGTCATTGACAATGTGCTGTTCTCTAACTATTGGATGTTAACGGGGTGGCGCCAGTGCTCATCTATCGACGCCAATTTTGAAGTCAGTTTGATTGCGATTGAGGCACGTGAAATATAAAAGTTCGATACATTTTCTTTGAAGTTAATGCTACATATAATTAGAAGAATGTTAAGTGAGCTTTCAGTTAGCTATATTATCTAAAATGAAGCATTTATTTGTGAGTTAAAAGTAGATAACATAGCTCTTTTACTAACCAATGATCAGAGCATAACGCACTGAGGAAGTGTCGTTATTATCAATTTCAGTGATACAATTAAAGTTTTAAAGCATTAACTTGTGTAAAAAAATATTATTTCATACTACTGATTTCTACTTATTTTGTATTTTTGCAAAGAGAATTTTGTTAAGAAAGATATTATTTGACATATTGAGATTTCGGTTCAAACAGTTCCTTAAATATTTGTTTTTCTCTCGCGAAAAGTCACATTAGGGCGTTGCGGTTGGTTGATCACGGTAAAGAGGAAGAAGTAAGATAGACGCAAAAGAAGAATAGCAGCGAGAAGACAGCGAAGTCTACGGCGGTCAAGATGACCATCATCACCGAGCATCTCGTAAATCCGTATGCGCTAGATATGATCTTGTTTTCAAAGCTTACGATGGGAAAATGCTTAACACGATATGAAAATGGTTTCGTTGGCCTCACTATCAAGTTTACCGACTCAGAGTGAAGCCAAGCAGTAGCACTTGAGTAAGTCTGCGAAGTTCGAATTGCAAAATATAGGAGAAATTAAGAAAGAGGACATACAAGAAATTAAAAATGCTGCGTACACAGCTGTAGCTTGAGGTGTAAGCACGAAAACAAAAGAGGCTAAGGCACTAAAAATATTGCAGAGCAACAGCTCAGAATTTAGAACGCCAAGCGTATAAAAAACTATGAAAATCCGTTACCCATCATCAGACCGCATAGCAGTTCAGAAGAGGACATTGAGAATTTAAAAGAGAAAACTGCAACATTATTGTCAACTTAGTATCCAGTAGAACATTTAAACCCAACGAAAACCAAAGCCACGTAGAAAATGTTTCTAATTGGAAATCATAAAGAGTACTATTCTTACAAGATTGATTCAATTCTTGGAACAGTCACACAGTCAAAGATTGGACAGAAAAAAACACTTTCTAATTTCTTTTTTTACCTGCAACAGCAACAGCAACCTTACAGAAAATATATTATCAGGTTTATGAAGTGTTATGATCGTTGAGTTTCTGGTAATACTGTTATTGTGTAAGAATAAGTTAGTAGTTTTTTTAGCATACGTTGCTGTAAACAACTGTTATATAGATTCAAGATCCTGATTGGTTGTAATTCTCTTGTTATATCTTGTCAGAGTTTGAAGTATATGGACGTATCTGAAATATGTCCTCGGGGCTAGGTTCGTTCTACACATTATCGTAGGATATACGTAAGTCGAAAATGGAAGCAAGAATTACATTTAGATATGTATCGACTTATGCGAATCACAGTTGTCAATAAAGATAAAGGCAGTTCTACAAATATTGTTTGCTTTTAGTAGCTTGTTTATTCATCGGCCATGACTTCTACAAGATGCCTTACACATGTTCGAGTATTCTTATTAATTACGTAGATACGTTTTATAAATATCAAATGCATAGCAGCTGGCTAGAATTTTGGCTACTGATGATAAGACAGAATACACTGCCGAACCTGAAGAACACATTAAAAGTCAGCACAGAAAAACTCATCAAGCTCTGATGCGTTTCAAAACATGAGCAGAAAGCTGTCTTGTGTATATGGTGGAACCAAAGTACCTCAACAAGAATAAATGTTCATAGTAGAGAGTATGCAACACAGTGGTGTCAGCATCGAATATATTAAAATGATGCTTTCTGCATCAGCGGTAACCCATTACATCCTACTGCGTTTCTGATTCTAGTTCTGGTCACCCTACGGCGATATAATTTACTCGTAACCAAAATACGTTTTCTAAAAGAAGCGGTGGTGTTATATCTCAAATTTCCTCATTTTTAAATTGCAAACAAAGAAGAAGAATGATAGCAAATTACAAAATAGCTGTACAATATATATGTCTTTTCGCCACCTGCAACGGCAATAAATGCAGGTTTGTTGCTCTCGTAAAAATGCCTTTTCAAGATCTAGAATGATGTGGAAAGTTTTGTTTCGTTTCATTTACCTGAATTTATGCGAAATATTTGGTCATTGATGAAGGCTGATAGGATTATAACTTTTTTCAGATTTGTCTTGAGCACTATCCTATAAGTAACAAACATATCGACTGATATATCGACCACTGATATATCAACTAGGTTTTCTTAGGCAATGAAGATGTCCCATTTGCTAGCGATGACAAACTAACCCTCTAATCGCTCGCCCATCATCGTATATTCAAATCTATTTGAGATTATAAAATTACCTCTCAGTGGACACACTCGTTACTGGTAATAGTAATCCTCAGAAAATAATGCAGGTTTGGGAAAACAGTTCTAAGTTTTAGCTTGCCACGTATTTTGACAATTTTTGAGCAGGCTTCCAACGCTGGAAGATTTAGATTTCCTTAAATACTCCACAGGAGGAGACCATCAACATGAGAGTTACACTCTTTTCGATGTCCACTTCCAAATCTACATTCAAGTTTGTTTGTTTTTTCGCTGTGAAGATAGGTAGATCAACCATTTTTCCGAACTGTTAAAAACCGGAAGAAAAAGCGTTGATCTACCTAGCCAACCGTCACAGAAAAAAAATAAGTCGATTATAGATTTGGACATGGATGGGGACGAGTCGTCTAATTCTCATGATGATGTCCCATCATATAACATTTGGGGAAATATTAACGTTTGAGCTTGGCAGCCTTTCCAAGAGTTTCCAAAATATTTTGCAAGTTAAAACTGAAAATTGTTTTCCTAAACCAGAATTATCTTCTGAAGTTTTCTGTCGCTTGCCAATAACGAATATATCCACTGAGAGGTCACTTTCTAAGTCGAAACTGATTTGATATCCATAATGGGAATAGGAGAGACCGAATAGACGGTTTGCCAATAATTGCCAGCCAATAGGGACATCTCCATTGATTATGAAAAAAGTGGTTGACATGTTTGCTCCTTAAAGGATATTGATTACAACATAACTGATTCTTTAGTGACACTGATATGTGAAATGCTACAAATGTTGAGTACTACTAAAATTCACCTTTGCTACATATCTAACTGGTCGACGTGTGTGTCATACAGCGCCAATTCAGTCTTGTGTCCACTCACATTTTTATTTTCCTTTTACTAACAAAAATGTTAGGGTTACGAACTATGATGTACGCTTAGACGCGGCGAATGTACCAGTGTACCTCTAGATATTTTAGTTCTTTTTTTGTTTGTTTGTTTCTGCTGTGAATAAATTTTGTGACCCTTAAAAATAAATACGTTTCCTTTGTAATATTTGAAAATACACTATCTTTTCTTGGGGTGGGTCAACCTAAAGGGGGCTGGGTCCTGCTGAGTTAAGGCTTGCATGACCTCTTTCGAAATGAATGGGCGCCACTGCCTTGAATTAGAGTAAACTATCTCACGTGAAACAAAATTGATCCTTTCTTTCTTTCGAAAACAAACATATAAAATAGTGTAAAAACAACGATCGAGACGCTCTTGTTCCTACTCACTCGTCAGACACCTGTCAGAGCAAGAAGCTCAGAAGAACTCTTATAATTTTGACGCCAAAAGAGAAGACACATCTTTTCTTGAAATTTATTCTTTTATCTTCAATCTGGACGTAAAGTGAAACTTAATGGTTTAAACACGATTAAACCAAAATTAACCAACAGAGACAGTTTACTTACAAAGTGCATCTTCACATCTTTAATTCATCTTTAATTCGACTTTGAAAATCACAGGTACGTTGCAGTCTCTAGAAAATTGTGTAAAATGGTATCTTTATTTGTTTTGATTTAAAGTGGTACTTGGAGCATAGCTTAACTTAATTTAGCATAAATTAGTTTTAATATTCAGATTTTGTTTTATCTTGTTTTCCATAAATGTGTCTTGTAGCTTCAAACGCGTATCACTATTCATAACGCCGTACCCACGTTTGTATTGATTCTTTGTTTTAATTCTAATGTTTAAGTATGTAACTTCAACAGTCACAAGTTCAAAAATAAATGTATTTAATTGTCATTTAGAATTTCAAATAAACATCCATGTCCTTTAGAGAAGGTGGCAACCGCCTTGTACTTAGGTACCATTCCGGAACTTCAACTCTTCCCGTGAAGAACGATGTTTTTAGATAGAAGTAACCTCTCGCATACGCCCTCTTAACATTTATAACGACCCCCGAAGCGAGTGCGTTATCATAAGGGCCAGAAGGGAACAGAACGTTTCTCTCATGTGCTAGGGTGCTAATGAGATGTAGTGCATTCCTAATAGAAATTGATAGCTTTTTGCACATGTTTTAACGTAAGATCATCCAATTGAACGATACCTAAACAACAAATGTATTTGGAATGTTAAGTAGTGAATATTGCTGATGAAAAGGCAAAAATAAATAAATAAATAAATTTCGTCCGTAAAACCACGGTTTTTTGCTTCGTGGAAAAAACAATATTTTTTCTGTTTTTTTAATTTCCTTTATTTTACGGCCTTTAAAACACTACTCTATATCAAGCATTGTATAGCTATATTTTTGATGCTCTGTAACTCATAACTTCTATACCGTTGTACTCAATGTACTTTCTGAAGAAGGCAATAAATTATTTAATTATATATATACCCTCCATGAAATTTCAATCACTGAACATTTGCTTCCCTAAGTTCAGTAAACTACATCAGCTCCGTTCCTCTGCTTACCTTCCAGTTTGCTAGCGCCAATGCTCTACTGTGAAGAATTATCGGGATTATGTTTTATAGATACGGAGTTGAAAAATTCATTTTTCTTTTTCAGTTCCCTTTCGATATTAACCGTGGTAGGACAAAGGGAGGCTATATAATTTCCACGCCTTTGAAATTTGGGTATTTCCTATCACTTTCCCGTTCCCCAAATTATTTTCAAGCTCGATTAACTGGGCAGTATATATATCTCATGGCACTTAATTGGGGACCAGAGTTTAAAAGACTCATTTTTGGTCCCTACAAAAATAATATAGAATAGAAAATTCTAGTGTAATAGGAATCGGATACGCTCTGCACCTTTTTTTTTTTTTTTTTTGCTAGCCGCTGCTAGCACCCGGCAGAGGGCTGTACCCTCTATTAGGGAAGGGAGGTAGAGAGTAATAGGGAGGTTTAGGAATGTGGATGGGCTAAAGGTTGCTTGTTTATTACCTTAATGCTTTATTTTCTTCTTTATTATATTATATTTGTGGTCATTATGAGCTTTTGCTCATAATCATACTTTGAGGGAGAATCTTCCAATTATTGTAGAGTGAGAGATGAACATGAGGTGCGATACACGTCACAACACTGAAAAAAAACGATTAATTAACAGATGCTGGTTTATCTTCTTATCCAGGGGCGACTCTGGATTAGATGGGAGACGAATGAAGCCCTGTTAGTACACTGATGTCTACTGCGCATAATATGAAGGTGCAAGATAATGAGGGATGTCTTGAACACTAATAGCTGATGCAAGGCCATAGTCAGGATGGTTTGGTGTAATTTTATTTTGGTAAAGTGTAAAGAGTAGTGAAAGTGGTGTATGTGCGTGGATTGATTGTGTGTTGAGTGTTTGATGAGAATGTATGATGTCGTGAAAAAGTAAGTGGTTTGTTTCGAGTCGTTGTGTTACGTATTTGGTTCTGAGGGTTTCAAGATGAAGTAATAGATGTGGGAAAGTTATCCGGTCGTATAATTCTTGGGTTGGACTTGGAAGTTTTATGCGGTACGCTATACGTAGAGCGTGGCGTTCGAGAATTTCGAGTTTTTTGTATATGTTATGGTGTGCCGCAATCCAGGCGGTGAAACCATATGTTAAAACTGGACGTAGGAATGCTTTGTATGTGTTGATTATGGTGTGTGGTTGGAGTCCCCAAGTAGTGCCAGTTAGTCTCTTTAGGAGGTTTAAGCGGTTCTTGGCTTTAAGAATAACTTTCTCAAGATGAGGACGCCATGTGAGTTTATGGTCTAGTATGAGCCCTAAATATGTTACGTGTTTGGAGTGTTGGATTGGGTTGTGGTTTACTGTTAAAGCGAGTTGGGATGGGTTGCGTTTGACACGGGAGTGGCGTTTGGGGGGGATGAATACGATGGCTTGTGTTTTATGAGAATTGATTGCACCAAGATGAGAAAATGTGTATTGCTTCGTTCATGGTACGATTTATATGTTGAATGGATTTACTGAGAGCTAGGAAAGCTGTGTCATCAGCATATTGGAAAATGTGGATATTAGGAGGTAGAGGAGGGAGATCGGCGACAAACATTAAATATAATAAAGGGGATAGAGCGGAGCCTTGCGGGACACCACAATGAAGAAAGACTGGGTATGAAGTGCTGGAGTTGATGGAAATATACGCTATGCGATTTGTAAGAAAGTTATAAATGAATCTAATATATGCAATTGGGAGACGGAATAGTTGAAGTTTTGAAAGAAGAGCTCTGTGCCAGACTTTGTCGAAAGCTTTTTCTAGATCAAATAAAACTAAACATGAAGGATGTGAAGTGTTGAAGTGATTGGTGATTGTATTGGTTAGTCGTAAGAGTTGATCATTTATACTGAGTGATGGTCGAAATCCAGTTTGGTGTAGAGGAAGTAGGTTAGATTTGTCTAGGTGTGGATGTAAGCGATTTACCAGGATTTTCTCAAGAATTTTACTTAGAGTTGAAGTGAGCTGGATAGGTCTATAAGATGATACTGCATTGGGTGGTTTTTGAGGTTTGGGAAACATGAGGGTTTTGGAAGTTTTCCAGGAGATAGGGAAGTATCCTGTACGCAAGATGAAGTTGAATATTGTGGCTAATAGTTGTAGGAAGGATATTGGAGCCTCTTTGATGTGTCTGTATGTAATGCTGTCAATACCAGGAGCAGAGTTACGTTTATGAGCTATGGTGTGGGTGATTTCAGCAGGGGTGATTGGTGCAGTGAGTGTGTGCTCAGGAAGGATGTGATTAGGATTTGGTTGCAAGTGAGGTGATTCGATGTTAAGGCGGTCAGCTGGGTGACGTCTGAATGGATTTACGGGGATGGTGGGTGTAAAGATTTCCTGGAGGTAAGTTGCAAAGGCATCTGCTTTTTCTTTGTCCGTGTGGAGCGCTTGGTTATTTTGTAACAGAGGATATGAGGTTTTACTGTACTTGCCGGTGAGGGCGTTGAATCGTTTCCAGAATTTTGTTGGATGAGTTTCGTCTGCTAAGTGATTACATGTTTTGACCCACTGTCTCAGTTTGAAAGCTTTGACATAATTATGTACGGTTCGTTGCAATTGTCTGTGTAAGCGCAGTGATTCTGGATTGCCGGTATGTTTGTAGTCGCGGTACATTTGTCTGGATCGCCTGATTAGTGGTAAGTATTGGGGAGGTAGATTGGGTCGAAATGGGTGTATAGTGCTTGTCGGGATGAATTTATTATTTGCTTGTTGAAATGTTTCATTTATGGTGTCAAGAGTATCGTATAATTCGTCTTCTGTGGTTATTTGAACTTGTAGGTCTAATTTAGTTTCAATGAAGTCTCTGTACCTGTCCCAGTTTGCTTTATCGTATCGTGGTATTTGTCTTGGGGTGATGTCAGACATTTGAATTGGTCTCTGTTGGCATTGTAGAGTGAGTTTCACTGGTGCATGATCACTTCCTAGAAGATCAAGAACTTCAATAGTGCTACGAGTTACTAAATTAGTGGAAGTGATAACGATGTCGGGTGTGGTGTTTGAGACTGGTCGGGTGTGCTTTGGTAGTTTGTGAATTGTTCCTGTAGTATGATATTCTATGAAGTGGAAGAAGTTCTCTTTTTCCCTATTAGAGCGACTGTGAATGTTTATGTCTGCCGTGATGATGTATGTCCGAAAATTATTGGATATATATGCTATGAAGTCATTTGGTATTGGATGGCCGGGACGTATATAAATGGTTGCTAAGGTAATGTAATTATGGTTGTAGTATAGGGTGATGATTAGGTGTTCAGGAAGATTCGGTATTTGTGGTTGGTATTGTCGGTATGGTACATGAGGTGAGAATCCAATTGCAGCTCCCCCACTTGCCCTTAAGGTTGGAAGTTTACAATCTTGACGTAGGAGAATGTACCTTGGTAATTTGCAGTTTATTTGAGGTGTGAGATTAGTTTCATTAAGTAAGAAGGCATTGACGTTTTCTTCGAAGAGTAGTTGTTCAAAGAGAGGTTTGTTTGTTGGTAGTGATCTGATGTTAAGAAATAGGAATACTAATGCCATAATTAGGCTCTTGTGTTTGATGTTGCTCTGCAATTTAAACTTCTGTTTCAAGTGCATGTGCATTAAAGTGAGCATATGGGCCAGAGTAAGTTGCGTTGAAGTTCACGTGGAATGTGGTTTTTGCTGCATGTTGGATCTGTTGTAAGATGAAATGTCTTTGAAACGGGTGGATATTTTGAAGGGTGACAGTAATGAATGCTAATAGTTGATCTATGTTAACTGGTTGATATACAGAAGTCACGGTGATATTGTCTTTATTGGCCGTTTCCGGAGTTCGAATTGGTACAGTGAATTCGGGTTTTGTAGGTTCTGGAGCTGGACGTGCTTTACATTTATAGCTGAAAGTTGGGTGCGCTTCGTTACAGGTGGTGCATTTTGGAGGGTTCTGCATGTTTGTGCATGATCTCGTAGGGTGCGGTCCCGAACAATATCCGCATTTGTTTTCGTTCGTGCAGTTTGCTGTATGGTGAACGTTGTATTGTTGGCAACGCTCGCAACGGATTGGTAGTGGGGGTGGAGAGTGAGATGGTTCGACTCGGTATCTGCGTTTGTATATGTATGCACCATGATGAAGTAGATCGTCTATTGCTTCTTGATTAGTTGTTAGAACACGAACCATGTATGTTGGTCCCCCAGTTTTGTTTTTAATCCGTAAGCATTTGTGTATGGAGTGTCCTTCTTCTTTTAACTCGGTTTCTATTTCGTTATCTGGAACGCTGGGGTCTATGCCTCGAATCACTACAGAGAGTGTTGGTGTTTTGCGAGGTGGTGGAGGCTGTCGTGTTTGTTTCTGTTCTAGCCGACTCATAGTAGCGGTTTTTCCGAATATCTCGAAACTATGCTTATTTCGAATTTTGGAAGCAAGATTGGCGTCTGTAGTATGAATTATCATTCCATTTCTTGTCGGGATGATTCTAACGATGATGTTCCGTGACACGTATTTGGTGAGTTGCTGAAGTAGTAGTTTCGGATTTTCGTATTTACTGTCATAATGAGTTAGGATGAAAGAAAATGGTTTCGTAAGTTCCGGGAATTCAGTTTGGTCGTTTATGTCCATGTGATGTTCGCCGTCCGATTCTGATCCACTTATAGTGTGAGTTTTCTTCAAAGGAGGCGACTGACGTCCGGAGCGGTTGGTGTTGGGAGATCGTGATCGTGAACGGGTTGTTGTTTCCATTTTCTGTTGCTTCCTGCTGACTAGCGTGGAGTATGGTGGTGGTCCTGGAACTGTTTGTGGCAAGTGATGTCCTTGATGGGGTTGCTGTTGATGATCTGACATGTTAGTGCCGGCGAAAGTGAGGAGTACTGTTACTAAGACAAGGAGGGCCGTAGCCCCACACATATATAGATCTAACCAGGTGTAACGATCTATCCTGTCGCTGAACAATGAATGGTAATGATGATGATCAGTCTTTGTGCAATGACTGCAATCTCTATCTAACTTTAGCCCTCCGGCACTGAGAAGTGTCGTCAATCCCAGTGTAGCCGTAAGTGTACTTTTCTCTCCTATGCGTGTGCTACACAGGGTCCTTGAGTGTACATGAACAGTCTACAGCTAGGCTAGGTTAAGTTCGCTATGCACCACAAAAGCGTTTGACTGACCCCTTTTACTTACCTTACTATTCGTGAAAACTGCTGTTTATTAAAGAAAAAGTAAAAAACAACTAAGTGTAATTCAGTATATTTACAAGCTTTTTCGTCAATTTTTATGTTCTTACGTTTGGTTTTTCTCCGTTGTTTGCTCTCATGATGATAAACCATGAACCTGTGCAAATATAAGGAAATATTGTGCTGCCATCTAGAAAGGAACTTATAACTAAAGTTCAACCAAAGTGGTTTTATTTTGTGGAAATGATTTTTCAAGGTGCCGCGAACGATTATTTCGGCTATCTCCGGAGATTTATGTCACTCAGGCGGCACAGTGTGTCTAGTCATGGAATGCACAATAGAAATCAAATGCACGCAGTTAATGGACAACCAATACGTCCACATTTTAACCTAACAAATATATTTAAAATATTTTTCTTATCTTTAGAATATATAACCAGTATAAAAAACTCTTCAGGGTAAAGACAAGAGTGACGCAAGAGTTCTGCTTTAAAAAAAGAATTGATATTCATTTTACGAGTTACTTTTTTGTGTCACTATGACGGACCTGTCTCCTTTGTAATAACATTAGGAAATTTAGTTTCCTAACGCCAAAGTGACACAAAAAAGTAACTCCCAAATGGATATCACTTCTTTTATGAGTAGAATCCTTGTCTTTACCCCGAAGGTTTTTTTTTATACCGATGTAGCTAATTTTGTAAGTATTCATATTTTAAAAAGTGAATGGAGGACTAAAGGCTTGACGCCATATCCGGTTGGTTGCCATAGCAGCGGCGGGGGTAAAGTCTAAACAACAGTGAACAGTCAAGCATATTTGATGGTAGGAATGTAGACAGTAAGTTGATTTTTTCGGTGACGAACGGGAACTAACCAATTGAAAGAGGAGAAAATGCTGTGGAGTCCAATCATATAGTTCTCCTCACATATGACGGAGATTTGATGTTTATTTGAGGGAAAGTGCAAGCTAGTATAAAGACTAAGATGTATGAAGTTGAGGTGAGTAGCTGATTTTTATTTCGATAAATTATGTTTGTAAACAAGTAATTGAAAGCAGTGCATGTTCGAAACAAAAGGGTACTGTAATATAAGTAGTGCATGGATTATTTTCTCTTCTGAAACGAATTAAAGTAGGTAATGTATTAAATGTCTATGCCGTATTTCACGAATGGAATCTCTAATGGTTTTACATAGCCCTACTCACATGTCTTAAAGTTCGCTCGTAAACTTCATTATTCATAATACGTGCGATACGGTGCAAAATAATTGCTGTTCCCCGAAATCAATAATTGATTTTGCGATCTAATGCAATACGAGGTACGGAATATGGAGACAATTTTTGAGAAAACCGTGCAGTTATAGTTTTACGTCGCCAGACAACCACTTGATATTTTTTTGTTCAGATTTTCACCATTCTCCTCTATTTCACTTCCGAAAGTTAAATTTATGGGTGCATCGTGGCTACAACATTGCATTCCATTACCTTTGCAATATATGCACTTCGTGCGATATGCACACATTTTGGCATACTTTTCACGATTTCCCCTCATTTACACTTGCAAATGCATCAATATACTTAGACACTTTAAACAACTGTACTTACCATTCTTTGCTTGAAACGCGCCTGGAGAATACCCCGCGTTTGAAATCGTGTCACTTTCCCCTGCCGAGATGCTAACAATAACAAGTGCTGGGTTCGGAAAACCTTTGCTGCCGAAAAACGTGGCATAGTATTTCCTTCAGTAAGCCCTGCCTGTCGCATTTTATTTTCGAATTCGTAAACCACATCCGATAAATCATGCATTATTAATGCCGTTTAGGATAAACGGATTTTTCTTCTTCGATAGGGGTGGACCAGTTATCTACACCCTTGAAAGAATTCACGCACCCTTGAGAAGAATACTTGATATACGTACATATAGTTTGTATGTATGAATGTTGTCATATACTTAGCCCCTCCCCTTCCAAAGGTTTTAGGCTGGCTACGAGCCTGTGATTGCTTTATTTTCGAATTACGCCTTTCTTTACTGTTTACTAGTACAGCTAAAGTGGGTTAGGTTAGGTTAGAAAAGTCAGGTTAGGTACTTTACATATATATCACAGCCATATTCAATCCACTAGTGGATGAGGCCTCTCCCCGAAGAGGCTACTGCTCCCACTGGCATCGCCACTATATTTTATTCATAGCAGCTCTCCAATTGCATCATGATGCAGAGTGAGCGCCGTTTCACATCCTCACGCCTTGGACAAAATCCTTGGTAGCGCCGGGAATCGAACTCCGGACCCCTCAATCCGTATTCAGCAACGCTAACCACTAGACCATCGTGTACGCATTTTGAAATTTTACACGGTTGACACAATCAGTTACTCACCCGTTCGATGGATTACTGCTACTCATGACGCTGTGATAAGTTTTCATATCGTCTTTCTGTTGCTTATAATGGCAGAAAGCGGGTAAATAACCTTCGTTATTTAAAGGAATAGGCACTTTACACAAACAGTGCCACGCAAATCTTACATAAGACACCCTCCTTTACTTACCCACAAAGTCAATTTATCCCGTAAATTTTCCATTTTATGGCGACGTTAAACTATAACAGCACCAGGGCGTATGTGCGTATGAAAGCTGCTGTGAATAAAACACAGTGCCGATCACAGCGAGAGCTTCGGCTGTCCTCTCCCAACCCGTCTGGTCAGCGTGGGAGCAGTAGACCAACTACTCCCTTCGGGGAGAGGTCTCGTCCACTAGTGGATTTAATATGGCTGTGATTTATTATATATATATATGGTCTAGTGGTTAGCGTTGCTGAATACGGATTGAGGGGTCCGGAGTTCGATTCCCGGCGCTACCAAGGATTTTGTCCAAGGCGTGAGGATGTGAAACGGCGCTCACTCTGCATCATGATGCAATTGGAGAGCTGCTATGAATATATATATATATATATATGTGTGTGTGTGTGTGTGTGTGTGGGTGTGGGTGTGGGTGGGTGTGTGTGTGTGCATAAATCAGATCAAATAACATGCATTAAAATCGTACTTGAAATAATACAAGTGGAAGCGAAAGTATTAAAGTAACTTACCACGAAACTGCTGCTTGACTTATTAATTATGTTGGGTCATGACGTCGTTGATAGTTCAACAGAAGGGGGCACTAATTTGTTACAAAGGTGAAAACAAACTTATATATAGATATATTCAACAAAATTATTGAGGGCACGCATAAAGAGTTTTACTATGATATTTCTTTCCAACGTCTGTTTTAATTTTTAAGCGATACTTCAAAACAACGGGATGAGCAACTCTTGTAGAGTCACGGCATAAAGGCGGCGGACAAATTTTTAAAAGAAGCCGCCACTCCCTTGGGAAACACGACTGAATTTGAGGAGGGAAAGAAAGAGAATTTAATTTCTTTATTGCCTTTGCAGCTTCGATTTGTCTCTCTGCACTCAGCTACAGAGAGCGATTGAGAGGAAATTACAAAAATACAATTAAACAAGAAGGGAACCAAGAATGGTTCTAGATTCTGCAGATGTTCCGAACGTAACGTGCTAGGCTTAGCACTATAGTGCTTGGGTTGGCATTGTTGGTCCGGAGTATCAGTTCCGCTAATAACTGGGTAGTACTAATATCAGCGCGGATTACCCCACTATGTTAATTATTCAATTGAGGACCAGAGCTTAAAAAAACTCACATTTGGCCTCTACAAATATAAAACCATCGCATTGCGTAAACTGCTTTGTGCTCTCCACTATTTTTTTTTTATGCTAGCGTGTTGCTAGCTTCCCCCAAAGGGCTACATCCTCTATTTGGGAAGGGAAGTTTTAGTATGACGGGATTATAGGGAATGTAAGGTGGGCTATGGGATTTTAATTTATTGGTTTATTTCTTTATTCATCTTTATTAACTCTTTATTTACTCATCTTTAGAGTAGATATTGGACATTATGAGCTTTTGCTCATAATCATAACTTTGGTGTCATGGGACTTTGCTTATGAGAAATGTGAGTGAGGTGCAGTTAGACGCCACAACACGGTGATGACACTTAGGACAGATGCTTGTGAATCTTCTTGTTCAGGGGCTTCTCTGAACATAGATGGAGACAGGTGACGCCCTGTAAGTACACTGATGATTACTGTGCAATATATGAGGGTGCTACGTGGTGAGGCATGTCTGGTAGATGAAAAGCTGATAGATATGCAAAGTCAGGATGATTGGGTGGTAGTGTGTAATGGTATAGAGTGAATAAGAGGGAAAGTGGTGGTTGGACGTATGTAGTTCGAATAGGATGAGTCTCGTGATTCTGAATAATGTCATGTAGGAGTAGATGGTTTTCTTCATATCTGCGTGTGATGTATTTAGTCCTTAGTTTCTCTAGGTGGAGTAGCAGATGAGGGAATGTAATTCGTTCATATAGTTCATGAGTAGGACTAGGAAGTTTTACCCGGTATGCAATTCTGAGGGCATGTCTTTCAAGAATTTGAAGTTTCTTATAGAATTTGACGTCTGCTGAAATCCATGCAAGGAACCCATAGGTAAAGACTGGGTGGAGAAAAGCTTTATACGTGTTGATGATAGTAGTTGGCTTTAGACCCCAGGTGGTACCTGTGAGACGTTTCAGAAGATTTAAGCGATTGGTTGCTTTTGAAATGATTTTCTGTAAATGAGGTCGCCATGTGAGATGGTGGTCGAAGATTATGCCTAGGTATGTTACTTGTTTAGATGGAATAACGGGCTCATGTGAGACTTGAATATTTAATTGATTGGGATTTCTTCGAACTCTTGATCTGCGTCTAGGTGGGATGAAGACAATGGCTTGAGTCTTGCGAGAATTTATGGTGAGCCCCCACTTACTGCACCATGTGGTGAAAGTGTTGATGGCCTCGGTGAGTGTGCGATTGATATGTTGCATGGAGTGGCTGAGGTAAAGAAAGGCAGTGTCATCGGCGTACTGAAAAAGATGGATGTTGGGTGGTAAGGGTGGAAAATCTGCGACAAAAAGAAGGTATAAAAGTGGGGATAGGGAGGAACCTTGTGGTACACCGCAGTGTAGGAAGATAGGGTGAGAGATAGCAGAGTTAATGTTCATGTAGGCTAAACGGTTGGTAAGGAAGTGGAAAATGAATCGTAGGTATGTGACAGGTAGTCTGAAAGCCTGAAGTTTGTAGATAAGAGCCTGGTGCCAAACGCGATCGAAAGCTTTTTCTAGGTCGAAAAGGATTAAACAGGAAGGTTGTGATGTATTGTAATGGTTAATGATCATATTTGTAAGTCTGAGAAGTTGATCGTTTATATTGAATGATGGACGGAAACCAGCTTGATGGAGAGGAAGAAGATTGTAATGATCTAGGTGAGTGTGTAGTCGTTTAACCAAGATTTTCTCTAGAGTTTTACTGAAGGTAGATGTTAGTTGTATGGGGCGGTATGAGGAGACTTCATGCGGTGGTTTTTGAGGTTTGTTAAACATTAGTGTTTTAGATGTTTTCCATTCGGGTGGGATATAGCCAGTGCGGAGGATGAAGGTAAATATTGTGGCGAGGAGATGGATTAAGTTAATAGGAGCTTCCTTGAGATGACGGTAAGTTATTTGGTCTATTCCAGGAGTGGTGTTGCGTTTGCGGGCGATGGCGTGGATGATTTCATCGGTGGTGATAGGTGCAGTAAGTGGGTGTTCTGGAAGATGGTGATCTATGCTAGGTTGTAGATGAGGTGATGATAAATTAAGACGGTCAGAAGGATGTCGTTGGCATGGATTGAATGGGATTTGTGGAGTAAAGATGGTCTATAGGTAATTAGCGAATGCGTTAGCTTTGTCTTCGTCAGAGTGAAGGGCATGTTCTTCTTGGATGAGTGGATAGGATGATTTACTGTATTTACCGGTTAGTGAATTAAAGCGCTTCCAATACTTGGTAGGATGGTTGGTCTCAGCTAATGTGTTGCAAGTCTTTATCCATTGTCGCAATTTATATGCCTTAATGTAGTTATGAACTGTACGTTGATATTGTCGATGAAGACGGAGAGATTCAGGGTTGCCTGTGGGTTGAAAGTCGCGAAAACGTGTTCGAGAACGATTTATTAATGGTAAATATTGCGGAGGTAAGTTTGGACGATGAGGGTATGAGCTGCTAGTTGGGATGTGTTTTTTAGAAGCTTGATGAAGTACATTATGGATGTTGTCAAGAGCAGTGTATAGTTCATGTTCAGTTAATGGAGGTGTTATGAGTTCAGTATGAGTTTGTACAGAGTTTCTATATCCATCCCAGTCGGCTTTGTCGAAACGAAGTACAGTTCGTTGAGGTGGCTCTGATGTGTGATCGATACGGTGATGAGTTTTGATCGTCAGTTTAACTGGAACATGGTCACTACCAATAGGGTCTAAAACTTCTATGTGGCTGCGTGCGGCTAATGATGTGTAAGTGATGATGACGTCGGGAGTGGTATTGGAAATAGGTCGGGTGTGTTTTGGAATATGATGAATGGTTCCGGTTGTTTGCAATTCTATAAGATTTTGAAAGTCTGTTTTTTCTCTAGCTGTGCGACTGTGAATGTTAACATCGGCCATGATGATGTAGTGACGAAAGTTGTTGGAAATATATGTGAAGAACGTTGTCGGAATATTGTGGCCGGGCCTTATGTATATGGTCGCTAGGGTGATGTAGATACTTTTGTAATAGATGGTGGTGATAAGATGTTCTGGAAGGTTAGGAAGGTTGGATTGGTGTTGTCTGTGGGCTATGTATGGAGGAAAACCTATTGCTACTCCACCATTTGCTCGGAGGACTGGTATGGTACTGTCACAACGTAAGAGGGTATATCCTGGTATTTTACAGTTGTGTTTCGAGGTGAGATGAGTTTCATTAAGCATGAATGTATTGACGTGTTCTTCGAGAAGAAGTTGTGTAAAGAGAGGTTGATGGGAGGTTAGAGAGCGGATGTTTAGGAACAAAAACGTCAAAGCCATAATAATCATGATCAGATGATAAGATGTTGAGATTTGTTTACACTTCTGTCTCCAAAGCGCTGCCATGAAAATGAACGTACGGGCCGGAATAGGTTGCATTGAAGTTGACATTTAAGGTTGATCTGGCTGCGTATTGGATTTGTTGACGGATGTGATGGCGTTGAAATGGATGGATATTTTGAAGAGTAACAGTGATGAAAGCAAGAACTTGGTCAATGGTGATCGGTTGGTAGATGGAAGTGACTGGTCTGGTAGTTTGTGCTGGAGTTTCAGTTGTGCGGATCGGAACGATGAGTTCAGGTTTTGTAGGTTCAGCTGTCGGTCGTGATTTACATTTGTAACTAAAGGTGGGATGTGCTTCATCACAGGTTGTGCATTTCGGAGGTCTTTGTAGGTTGGTGCATGATTTGATGTTGTTGGTGCATTTAGAAGTAGGATGATCGTTGTACGTTTGACATTTTTCGCATCGAATCGGAAGTGGTGGTGATGAATGTGAAGGCTCAACACGACAATGCTTTTTATAGATGAGAGCGCCATTTGATAAGAGATCATCGATGGTTTCTTGATGATTTGTGAGGACACGCACCATGAAGCTAGCCTCGCCGGTTCTGGTTTTGATGCGAATGCATTTGATTATGGAATAGCCTTCAAGTTTGAGTTCCGATTCTACTTCACTGTCGGTGATAGTGGGTTCCACTCCTCTGATGACGACTGAAAGTGTAGGTTGGCGACGAGGTGGTGGTGTCTGCTTTGTTGGTTTGTTATTTAGACGTGCTAAGTTGGCTGATGGACCGAAGATTTCAAAACTGTGTTTGTTGCGTATTTTTGTGGCAATGTCCGGATCAATTGATTGGATAATCATGCCATTCCTTGTCGGTATAATGCGACTGATGATGTCTCGACTGAAGTACTTGTTAAGCTGTTGAAAGAGAAGTTTTGGATTCCTGAATTTTTCGTCAAAGTTCGTCAGAAGGAAAGAATGTTTTGGAGAAAGTTCCGGAAATTGCTGATGACCGTTGATGTCCATTCTATGCTCTATGTCTGATCCTGATTCACTGATCGTGTGTGTCTTCTTGAGCGGTGGTGATTGTCGTCCTGAGTTGTCGGTATGAGGTGAGCGTGACCGTGATGCTGCTTCAATGGTCAGTTGTTTTCGGTTGAGTAATGTTGAATATGGTGGTGGTCCCGGTACCTGTGCTGGTAATCGGTGCTGTAGATGTTGGTCTTGATCTGCCATAATGATGAGAAGAATGAGGGCCAGAGGCCCCAGAAGCGTTAATAGATATGCAGTGTACGTCACGATAAATCTACAGTTGAAACGATGATGGGTGATCAGTCTCTGTGCAATGACTGCAAATTTGTCTCAATCTAACTTGCACCCTCCGACTCTGAGAGGAGCCGTCGATCCCAATGTGATCGTACACCTGCTTGTCTCGCTCGTGCGTATTTCAACACAAGGTCCTCGTACACAGTTTAACTAACCACAGTTAGGCTAGGTTAAGTTATGCTCTCCACTATTTTTTTTTTTTGTATACCCATTCAAAGGGGTACACCCTTTCTTTGGGGAGGGAATTTATTTGGAAGGGGTTTCAACTTTATTTTAGAGGGCCGATTTGGGATTTGGAATTATCTTTATTCATAAATTTTAAAGTAGGGTATCAATTTCATATATGTATATCTGGTTTCCAAGTTCCGCTGTCATCTTGAAATTAGGACATCAATTTCATATACAGAGCTTTCATCACATCGTGGTTTCCAAGTTCCTATGGCATCTATAGATTTGAGACATTTTCCGATGTGCGACACACAAAATATATTTGACACAAACGTTAACACATTCAGCGAAAGAATTAAAAGTGACATAGAATATACAAAACAATGGTTAAGAACAAATTTGAAGATGAAAATAATAATAATAATAATAATAAACAATAAACTAGTAATGAGAGATAGAGGATATATTGTAATTTACATATTTACGTGATATATAGGTTTGTAATGATCGAGGTGAAAAATGAATGCAGTGCAATTTGACGAGACAAACACGAATAAAGAGTTAGAAAGACAAATGCAGGGTTATCTTCTGCTTCGGGGCTGCTCGAAGCTGATGTGTGACAAATGAAACCCTTGTTAGTAACAATAATGAAACACTAGTGCTGTGATGGATACACGTGCGGTGATAGATGATTTGGGCGATATATGGCTAGTTCTGGGTGAAGAGGGTCGTTATCGTCGAGGCTATGAGAGTATATCGTAAGTAAGTGCTGTAATGGAGAATAGCTATATTTGGGAGGTGAGTCGTGAATGGCGTCTTGCTGGAATGTATCAAGAAATAGAGGGTTTCCCTCAGCTATTGCTTTGGCGATGTAGTTTGTGCGGAGTTTTTCAAGATATTCGGTAACTCTTGGAAAGTCCATTCGTTGGTACAAGTCAGCAGTTGGTGATGGAAGTTTTATTCTGTAGGCCAATCTCAGGGCATGTCTTTCGGAAATGGAAAGGCGTTCATACAAGTCATTTGGAGCAGCGATCCAACTGGTGTGGCCATATGTTAATGCTGGGCGTATGAAAACTTTGTAAGTTTTAATGACTGTTGGGGTATGTAAGCCCCAGGACGTGCCAACCAATCGTTTTAGCAAATTGAGTCGTTGTGTAGCCTGTTTGCGAATTTTATTTATGTGCGGCTTCCAAGTGAGTTTTGAATCGAAGATGATCCCTAAATACGTTGCTTGTGAATGATGTCTAACTGGTATGTCGTTGACCGTGATATGAAACAGATTGGGGTTTCGGCGGATACGAGAGCGACAGCGAGGTGGTAGAATGATGAGCGCTTGTGTTTTCTGAGCGTTAATAGTTAGTTTCCACTTTGTGCACCAATTGGTGAAAGCATTTACAGCAGGTTGTAAGGTGGTGTTGATTGCATGAATGGTGTTTCCAGTGGTGAGAAATGCTGTATCATCAGCATACTGATATAGCGAGATCTGCGGTGGAAGTTGAGGCATGTCTGAAACATACATTATATATAGGAGCGGTGAAAGAACAGAACCCTGAGGGACACCACAATGGAGAAAGATAGGATGAGAGAGTGTAGAGTAGATGTTGATGTACGTAAGTCTTGTAGATAAGAATGAGGAGATGAGACGAATGTACGAGTCAGGAAGATGAAAGGAATGAAGCTTGTAGATGAGACCAGCGTGCCAAACTCTATCGAAAGCTTTCTCCAAATCAAAAAGCAGAAGGCAGGAAGGTTTAGAAGTATTGTAATGGTTGGTGATGGCATTTGATAGTCGAAGTAGTTGATCGAGTGTGCTTATTTGGGGACGGAAGCCTGCTTGATGAATAGGTAACAATTGGTGTTCGTTGAGATGTTCATGAAGCCGGTGGACAAGGATTTTTTCGAATACTTTACTGAAACAGGACGTGAGCTGGATAGGGCGATAAGATGAGAGGTTGCAAGGAGGTTTGTTTGGTTTTATGAAAAGAAGTGTTTTTGAGACTTTCCAGTGTTGAGGATAATAACCTGTACGGAGTATGAAATTGTATATAGTTGCCAATAATGTGTGAACTATGAGAGGAGATGATTTGATAAGTTTGTAGGTTATATTGTCAAATCCTGGAGCTGTATTTCGTTTCGAATGAATGACTGATTGGATTTCATGAGCTGTGATGGGTGTTGTAAGAGGTGTATCTTCGAGTTCGTGGTGAGTGCTGAGTTGTAGGTAAGGCGGTTGATTAGAGTAGAGATGCTCAATTCTATTGTGGAGTGCTGTGCGGTACAGAGTGATGGTTGGTGTGAAGATAGTTTGGAAGAAATCTGCGAAAGCGTCAGCCTTTTCTTTGTCAGTTGTTAGAGGTTGGTCATCAGATATGAGAGGATAAGTTGTACGCTGATATTTGCCTGTTAATTGGTGAAAATTTGTCCAGAACTTTGTTGGATGACTTTGTGTTGAAAGATGATTGCATGTTTTGATCCATCTGCGTCGTTTGTAAGCGTCAAGGTAATTTGAAATCATGCGGTTCCAGCGTCTATGCTGTCTTAATGATTCTGGATTTTGGGTGTGTACGTAGTCCCTGAATGCTCTGCGAGATGCGGAAATGATAGGCAAGTATTGTGGTGGTACTGGTGGCTTATGAGGTTGTCGTGTCTTAAGTGGAATGTTATTTTTTGTAGCTTGGTCTATGGCGGAAGTGAGGTGGTCAATGATATCGTAAAGGTCTTGTTCTGTTTCTGGATCTCTAGAATCTTGTAGTGATTTTGCTATGTCTGCTTGATATGATGCCCAGTCGGCGTTAGTGTAGTCAAAATGCTTGATGATTTGTTTATCTTCTTTGTTGATGTTTGGTGCTGCTATGTCCAAAAGAATGGGTGCATGGTCGCTACCGAAAGGAGGGAGAACCCTGAGATTGGCTATAGTCAATGACGAAGAACTTATAACAACATCTGGAGAAGTATTTGAAATTGGTCTGGATGGTGATGGTAGGTCATGAAATTTGGCGTTTAGCGTGGTAGTTACGTACTGTCTAAAATGCTGTTTTACTGCGTTGGATCGACTGTGGAAATTTATATCAGCCATGACGAGATAGTGTCGGAAATGGTTATCAATATATTGAAAGAACTCATATGGAATTGCATGACCCGGCCGGATGTAGATGGTACATAGAGTGATGGCTCGTCCTTTTGTATAAATAGTGACGATGGTGTGTTCGGAAAGATGAAGGTGAGGAGGCAGTGTGTGAATTCGACTTGGAATGAAACTATAGTGACCTATTGCTGTACCTCCCTTGGCTCGGACTATTTGCTGTGGACAGTCAGAACGAATGAGTGCGTATTTTGGTATTCTGATTGATTGGCGAGGTGTCAGGAAAGTTTCATTGAGGGCAAAAGCTGTAACATGTTCTTCTCGAAGAAGTTGTTCGAAGACTAATTTATGTTTGTGAATGGATCTAATATTGAGAAATAAGAAAGTGAATACTAAGCTCATAATTCTAAAGTCCGTTGTCAGATGCATTTTCCAGAGGTTTAACGTTGAAGTGAGCGTATGGGCCAGAATATGTAGCGTTAAGTTGAACTCCGAAGATTGATCTTGAAGCAGTGGTGATCTGGTTGAGGATGTGATTGCGTTGGAATGGATGAATATTCTGTAGTACTACGGTTGTGAAACGAAGGAGATCCTCTATGGTGATTGGATGTTTCAGAGAGTTATCCGGTGTGGTTGACTTGTCTGTGGTTCTGATGGGTACTGTCAATTCTGGTTTCTCTGGGAGAGGTGCAGGTCGTTGTTGGCATTTGTAACTGTAGGTTGGATGGTTTTGATTACAAGTATAGCAGGAAGGTGGTTTCTGAAGATTTGTGCAATTAGATGTTGAATGATTTTCTTTACAGTGTCCACAGACAGGTGTATTTGGGCAGTCTTTTGTCTGGTGCTGATTGTATGCTTGACATCGTTCACAACGGATAGGTATAGGAGATGATGTTTTGGATGGTTCTACTCTGTGAATGCGTCTATAGATAGGTGCTCCATTTAGAAGTAGATCATCAATCGTATCTTGAGAGTCAGAAAGAACTCGAACTAGGTAAGTAGGTCCGGTTGAGCACAGAATTCGAATGCATCGTTTGATTTCAAAGCCTTCGTAGCGTAGTTCATCAGTTATTTCTTCGTCTGTATAGTCTAATGGCACTCCCTTGATGACTACTGAAAGTGTAGGTGGTTTTCTTGGTGGAGGTTGTTGTTTCTTTGATGATGGATTTAGAGATTGAATGTTCGCTTTTGGAACGAAGATTTCGAAAGATACTTTATTCCTGATTTTGTGAGCAACCTGTTCATCTATTGATTTTATAATGATTCCATTCTTAGTAAAGATAATTTCATGGATGTCTGCGCGAGGAAGATATTTCTGAAGCTGATGTAAAACTAGCTTTGGTGTCCGGAATTTAGGATCAGCGTTTGTCAGTAAGAAGCTGTAGATAATAGGTGAAGCAAAGTTTGAATTTTTCCGTGATGAAGTAGTAGCCTGAACGTCCATGGAGATTGAGTCGTCAGAAGCATTGCCTGGAGGTGAGCGAGATCTTGATCGAGATTTCGAGCGTGGGTCTTTGGACTTTGGAGACACTGAAGTATCACTGCGTCGCTTTACAGATGTTGATGATAGGTCTTTTCCATGGATGGACCCCTTGTTCCCCTTCGGACCCAAAGGGGTCCTCCCGGAATTAGATAGTCTCTGCATCTATAGGACCGAAGCCCGGAACGAAAGAAAAGTCAGTCAAATTTCTGCAGTGAACGTCTAGTCCAAGAAATGAAAAGCAAGATGATCAGTCTTTGTGCATGGACTGCTTTTCACAATCTAACTTCTCCCTCCAGCACTGAATAATGCCGTCAATCCTAATGAGACCGTACACTTGCTGTTCTCGCCTGGGCGTATTGCAACACAAGGTCATCGGTAGCAAGCTGACGAATCCCAGCTAGGCTAATTTAAGTTACCTGTTGCATTACAAAAGCGTCAGGCCGACCTGTTTCATTTACCTGAATATATGTGAAAACCGCTGTTTAACAAAATTAGTTTTAAAAGCAAAGAAGTATAACTCAAAATGTTTACAAGTACTCAAAATCTCGTTTTATTTGTTTACAAATGCTCAACCGTACTGTCTTTTCTTTATGATGCTGAAGCACAAACCTGTGCGTACATAAGGAATGATTGGTGCTGCCATCTTTAAAGCAACTAATAACTACAGTTCGACTAAAATCGTTTAAATTTTGAGGCTAAATTTTTCCAGGAACAGTCAACGATAACTTTGGCTATCTCCGGAAATTCATGTCACTAACAAGATTCTTTTATCAGCTGTTCTCGCAGGGCCGGGCAGCCACATTGCAACTCACTTGGAAACACTTACGGTAGGAATAGCCCACTCTCGCTTATCCTGAACGATAACAGCGAGAAGCGCTCAACCCGACAAATGCACTTTGATCTTGTGGTCAAAATGTTGGAAAGCTTATCTAAAGGTCCGGGATTCAAATCTTGGCGTTGATTTTTACATATTATTTTTAAAAACTATTTTTTTTTTTCGGTTTTTGTGTACATACATAAAAGGAAATTTAATAAAAGTTGTGATTTACAATTTTAAAAGATGCCACGCGAGGTGCATAATGCGAGAAGGGTGCGTCCGAATGCAGCTCGGAGGCGTCAGTCGCGCCGCGGGGGGGGAAGCCCCCAGTTAGCGGTGGGCGTACGCAAAAGTACTGTTTACTCAAAAGTTCTGTTTAGGCAAAAGTTCGGTGCCGTACTGGAAGTGTGCTCCGGAAGTTGCCAAAATGGCTGCCCAGTCCTACAAACGTCTGCCGACATCATTTGAGGAACAGCCGGATGCCGAGAAATTCCGAATGCTCGTTTTCGAAAATTCACGCAACTTCTAGCAAAGGAGGAAACTAGCAGGGGCAGAGAGAAGTATACTTTATACAAGAGCGTAATTTTTTGTATCAGCATAACATTTTTAAATTGACAATATTTCTAAGTTGAACAAATTTTCTTCAAATTTTAGCTGTGTGTTGGTAATTTGTCATTATATATATATATTTCAATTATGTAGTTTTAGTGACAAGTTTTGTGATTTCCCAGTTGTAGATATACAAGATAGATGCATATGGCTAGAGAGTTTAAAAGGGTTGTTTTTAAGGGTTGATCTGGTGATGGGCTTGTCTTGGCTCTCGAAACTTGGTAATTATTCTATATTTAGAAGTTTTTGGATTAGAGTGTGATTCAACTATTATATTTTGTTGGTGCGTTGTGATCGTGTTATCTGGTAAACCATTTTCGAGGGGATTATATGTGGATATGTCCTAGGATTTAAGACATACTATGGATAGGAGACAAGGAATGATTACAACTGTTGACAAAGTATCACCTCCGCTAAGAGAAAAAAGAACGAAATAAAGCGGCTTCAAATCCTTTCAAGAGGGGAATTCTAAGCGAAGAAGAAAACAGTCGAGAGAGACGGAACAAGACCATTTTTTTTTAATACGTGCCTATGTTCTCACGAAGATTTTTTATTTAATTATTTGTGAGAAAATATTATAGACAGAATTTATAAATCTGCTCTAAAATAATTTCTTCTTCTGAACAGCAAAAAATGCTTTCGACTTTACAATAAATCCAGCCTTGAATGACAAGATTTTCTTTCAGAACCACCTGCAGGGCTGCAGAGCTGCGGAGAGATCGACAGAACTTTTGAGTAAACAGTAATTTTGCGTATGCCCACCGCTAACGCCGCCTAGCTATCTTCGGACGCACCGTCTCCCCTTGCACACCTCGCTATCACTCGATGTGCATTTTTCCCCGTGTGGCTTTATATATATTCTAGTTTTTAGTGGCCTCTTTTAAAATTATAAATCACAACTTTTATTAATTTCCATTTGTGTATTTACATAAAAACAAAAAGAGCTTTAATTTTCTTTAAAAAAAAATATTTTAAAATTTGACACCAGAATTCGAACCCGGGCCTTTCGATCACATTTCTCGATGCTTTAACCACAAGACCAAACTTCAGCTGCCGGATTGCGCGCTTCTCGCTGTTACTTATAGTTCAAGCTACGCGGGAGTGAGCTATACGTACCGGAAGTGTTTCCACAGAAGATGAACAGTCCTGCAGGTAATTCTGAAAAAAAAAATAGTGCCCTTGAATGTTGATTAATGGGCGAGTAATTGAGACCTAGAAGTCACTACGGGTAATAACAGATTCAATTTGGATTTTACGGGAAGTCAAAGTTGTTTGGATTTTACATTAAAAGCCAATCTACAAATATTGTGGCTACAGGATGCCCGGTAGATGGTAGCAGAGAAAATTTTGCTAAAATGCAGTAGTGTCCATTAAATATGGGGAAGCAAGGCAAAACTTCTCCATATTTCGATTTTCCTTTATTGGTTACTCTGGAACTTTATCAGAAAAGTTAGTACTTTGTGTCACTTGGAACATCCGTTTCTGTTGATTAGGGCAACTGCAGGGACTTTCCGAAAGAAATGCTACAAAACACGTAATTACATCGGTATTTTTGTTAACTTAACCTAGCCTAGCTGTGGTTCGTTAATGTGCTAGCGAGGACTCTGTATAGCAGACGTACAGGCGAGAAAAGCATACATACGGCCACAATAGGATTGACGGCATTATTCAGTGTCGGAGGGTAAAGTTAAATACATCTTGAACGCCTAAAGTCTTATACAAGACTCTGGGCCTCACCCCAGGATAAATAAGTGAGACTACTTACATATCTACGCTGGGAGTGCCACCAGTATAAAATACGGTCAACGAACTTTACTTACTAACATCGTCGCGCTACTGGGAGTGCCACCAGTTAAAAACACGGTCAACGAACTTTACTTACTATCATCATCACGCTACTGGGAGTGCCACCAGTTAAAAATACGGTCAACGAATTTTAATTCTAACTCAAATATTCTATTCATTGGACTCTGAGTTTGGTTACGTATAAAATTTATATCATTTTAATATCTGTTACGACTTTGCATATATTGTAAGCATCCGGATTGATCTCAAATATGACGACACCTGGCTCACGGCAAATGGAAGGCGCAATGATAAACAACATACCAATAGGTCACACCGGTTTACCTCAGGTCATACTTGGCCCTCACAAATCAACAGTAACAGACAAGAGGAAAATAGAACCAAGAGCTCATGGATCACGGTCTCCAGTACAAAGCAAAAGGCAGCACAATCTTAGTGAATCCTCAATCGACAGCGTGGAACTGCACATGGAACTCGGAAATCAAACTGAGACAGACAAACCTCAGAACTATAATTTTCTACTATCAGACTTTGACACCAGATTTCAAAACAACAACGCAGATATTCTTCCAGCTAACTAAGTACATACCTCGAGCAGCAATAACTCAAATCATACCAACTAGGAACGGCTACATTATGAAATCTACAGATCCGAATCTGATGAAAACTATTAGGGACAAGTGCTCATTTGAAATATTCGGAAAAAACACTAAGATCACACAGCTTGACAAAAGTAAACCGAAACAAATGCCGCCTCCTAAATCACCACCAGCTCTTTCCGTGGTAATCCGTGGCGTCCTACCATCGTACACAGATGAGGAGATACAAAATGAACTACAACTAGAAGGTTATTCTATCATGAAATGTATCCGTATCATGTGCAAGGAAGGTCCAACCTACATGGTAAGGGTACTAACAAAATCTCAAGAGACAATCGACGATTTACTAACAAATGGGGCTATGAAATATTGGAAAAGACACCGTGTAGAACCATCTCAAAAACTCAACCACAACCTATACGTTGCGAGAAGTGCCAAACATACAATGAACACACAACAGCTAAATGTACAAAACATCCGAAATGTGGATTCTGCAGTGGGCCACATAATACCCGACAATGTACAAACCTGCAACAACAACCGAAATGCTCACAGTGCAGTGAAGCACACCCAACTTACAGCTACAAGTGTAAGGCAAAACCAGCACCTGAAGAACAAAAACCACATCTTGTAGTACCAGTAAGAACACAGGAAAAAACAGATCAAACCACATCAACATCAGCTCAACCCACTTCAATATACCAACCAGTGACAATAGAACAAATGCTTGGTTTCATAACCATGACATTACAAAATATCCATCCGTTTTTAAGAGCTCATATACTACAACAAGTACAATACGCAGCTAAATCCATACTCCGAGTCAACTTCAATGCTACATACTCTGGTCCGTACGTTCACTTTCATTCATCACATCATGAAACCGAAGTATAGAGCCGAACAAAGCAGCAATAACATTGTATGTTCCCTCGCAATGGCTATTGCTTTATTATTCATGAATATCAGATCCGTAACTAAAAACAAAATACTATTTGATCAACTCCTACTAGATGAAAATATCAATACGTTCCTGCTGAATGAAACCTGCTTAACACCAAAAATGCAATGTAAAATAAGAAACAACCAAATTCTACGAGACGACAGCAAAAGAAACGCACAAAGGGCTAGCGGCGGCGTACTCTTAGGATTCCAGTCATCAATAGCCTACCGTAGACACGAACCAAACTTAGCAAATCTACCCGAACATTTGATCGCAACATTGTACTTTAAATCTATTTACATTACTGTGGCAACCATATACGTATATCAGACCTAAACAACCAATACCGTATGAATTCTTTCAATATATATCAAATAATTTTCGCAACTACATCATCATGGCAGACATAAACTATCACAGTAGAACAGACAGACAGAAAACTCGATTCAACACATACATCACGACAAACACCACTGGTGAAATTCATAAACTGCCTCGCCATACAAGACCTGTAAGCAACACCAGTCCAGATATAGTTATAACATCTACAAATCTAACCAACCGCTGCCAACTGGAAGTCCTAAATACAATCGGAAGCGATCACGTGTAAGTTTGTGCAGTTGGAAGTTGAGTGATTTTCCTTGCAGTGTCCACAGATCGGTGTGTTAGGGCAGTCTTTTGTCTGGTGCTGGTTATATGTTTGACAGCGTTCACAACGGATAGCTACAGGTGAAGGTGTTTTAGATGGCTCGACTCTATAGATGCGTCTGTAGATAGGTGCTCCATTTAATAGAAGATCATCAATAGTGTCCTGAGAGTCTGATAGGATGCGAACTAAATATGTAGGTCCAGTTGAACAGCGAATGGGTATGCAACGTTTGATCTCAAATCCTTCGTAACGTAATTCGTCTGTGATTTCCTCATCTGTGTAATCAGGTGTTACTCCTTTGATGACTACAGAAAGCGTTGGTGTTTTTCGTGGAGGAGGTGGTTGCTTTTTTGATGATGGATTAAGTGGTTGGATATTGGCTTTTGGTCCGAAGATTTCATATGAGACTTTGTTCCTGATTTTGAGAGCAACCTGCTGATCTATTGATTGTATGATGATTCCGTTCTTGGTGAAGATAATTTGATGAATATCTGCGCGTGGAAGGTACTTCTGGAGTTGATGTATGACTTGCTTTGGCGTTTTGAATTTAGGATCTGCATTAACAAGAAGAAAGCTGTAGATTGTTGAAGAAATATTTGAAGTTGAATTTCGTCTTGATGATGAAGCAGTTTGTTGTTCAGTTTCCATAGAAATTGATTCATTTGAAGCAGTGTCTACAGGTGATCGAGATCGAGGCTCTTTTGATTTTGGCGAGAGAGAAGTATCACTGCGTCTTTTCTAAGGATGGAACCCTCGTTCCCCTTCGGGCCCAAAGGGGTCCTCCCGGAATTTGATTGTCTCTGCATCCCTGGGGCCGAAGCCCAGAACGAAAGAAAACTCAGTCAAAATAGAGAAGGTCCAGTAAATGAACAATGAAAAAGCGAGATGATCAGTCTTGGTGCAATGACTGCTTTTCTCAATCTAACTTCTCCCTCCGGCACTGAAAAATGCCGTCAGACCTAGTGAAACCGTACACTTGCTTTTCTCTCCTGTGCGTATTGCAACACAAGGTCATCGGTGGCAAGCTACCGAACCCCAGCTAGGTTAAGTTATGACCTCCAGGAGAGAAAAATCAGACCAACCAATTTAATTTACCTGAACATATGTGAAAACCGCTGTTCAACAAAATTAGTTGTAAACGCAAAGAAGTATTGATCAAAATATTTACAAGCTCTTAAATCACGTTTTATTTGTTTACAAACGCTCAACTATGCTGTTCTCTCTTTATGATGCTGAAGCACAAACTTGTGCATGCATCAGGAATCATTTGTGCTGCCATCTATAAAGCAACTAATAACTACATTTCAACTAAAATGGTTTAAATTTTGAGGCTGAATTTTTCCAGGAACAGTCAACTTTGGCTGTCTCCGGAGATTTGTGTCACTGGCAAGATTTTTTATCAGCTCGTCTCGCAGGGCTGGGCAGCCACATTGCAACTCACTTAGAAACACTTCCGGTAGGAATAGCCCACTCCCGCTTATCCTGAACGATAGGTAACAGCGAGAAGCGCTCAACCCGCCAAATGCAGTTTGGTCTTGTGGTCAAGACGTTGCAAAGCTGATCTAAAGATCCAGGGTTCAAACCTTGGCGTTATATATATATATATATATATATATATAAAATACTTTTTCGTTTTTTTATGTAAATACACAAAAGGAAATTTAATAAAAGTGGTGATTTACAATTTTAAAAGATGCCACTAAACTAGGATGTATATAAACCCACCAGGGGGTGTGCAAAGGGGGGGAGGGTGCATCCGAATGGAGCTGGGCGGCGCACAGTGTAAAATGTTACCAATCTAGGTGAAAAAAAATTGAAAAATTCTACTTAATGAGAACTACAGGTGACCTTGGAGGAATAAGATAGAAGGAGACGCCCAAGCGTACCCCTACTTCGAAAATAAATTGAAGCCGAAAATGGCCGCCGCCCCGGCTGTATGTATCGCGGTCCGCCATATTGCGTATGGAAGAAAATTGAAGTATTGCATTCACAGACATGCAAATAACCAAATCACTCTTGGTGCTTTTATGAGAGTTTAAAAATGGTATTGAGTTGTGTCGCTTTCGGATGTATCAACAGATACAATAAAAAAGGTCTCAATGTCACATTTCACAGGTGAGTGTTAGAGAAAACTTCTGTCGAAATATAAAATGTTGATATAAATTGATGGCATGGAGACAATTAAAAGTGCTTTTCTATGCTTTTCATTATGCCGTCAATATGTTAATTCGAGAATTTAAAGAGAAGGATTGCTGTTCTATTTTTCTCATAGATTTTTAAATAATTACAAGAAAACTGACTAAAGGAAATGTCAGTAGTATTCATTTATTTCATGCACTTTGGGGAATTGTTTTTCGTTACGCAGCGTTCGATGTTCACTGGAAGTTTTGTTTACTCTTTATGTTGATCTATACAATATTTTATAAGCACTGACAAATTATCTGTGTATGTTTGTATTCTTTAACCATAATACCAAACCTTCAGGTGTAAATTAAAAGTGATTACAATTCAATAATGTGATTTATAGGGTGGCCGTATCAATGTTTGACCAAATAAGGAAAATTTCAACTCGAAGCAAGAACTGACGTTTATATAATAGAAAAGATATACGAAACAAACCCTAAGACCATGCAGAATAAATCAAAGAAAAAGTAGCTCACATTTATTTCATTTAACACAACAGACAAATATATTACTGAAGGTGTAGTTGCACCAGTAGTTGACCAGTTGTAGTAGCCAATTGCGAACTACGATTGTTGCAGTGTAGATCATTGATTCTATTTACTGTAGGATTATTTGATTCAAGGAACGACGAAGGAATGCAATAATTAATTATTTCACTGTACCTTCTACTTGATATGCACGGATATCTTCTGTCCTCTTATTGTGCGCTCTGCTCTCTTCCAGATGCCCTTTACATTTTTTATTTGATTTTGGAGTACTGTATTTCCTGATTGCACAGCATTTGGAGACTACACTATTAAACCTTATGGAAGTATAAAACGCACTGTGTTTACTACTATATCCAATAGAAACTATTATTATTGTTTGTCTCCCTTAGTCAACCACTGGCGACTGGTCCATTACTGGTACAGTCACCATGTAGCTTCGCATGTCATAGACCAGGTGAATGAGAGAATAAATTGTAACAAAACTTTTCGAAATGAACACTTTACTTTCTGAATCTTAGAAGCACTGTTATAAACATATGCATCTTTTATGTTAGTATGTTTACATGATTCAAGGGGTAAATTGTAATTTATGGTAGTCAAGAAATTTAAAAATTATAGCTATGGAGCTATTTAGATTCACTTGCGACCATTAAGGATTGCTCGGCGCACATATTTAAGAGGCTATCCCTTCTCGCACGTCTCGATAAAGTCGATATCGCACGGGAGGAAATTCATGCATAGATACAAAATAATGCTGAGTAAGCGAAGGTGGGTTAATTAAAGCCAGATTATGTCTCATGGATTGCATCTTGCTATTGCCTTATCAGACACATTCTAATTCCCGCCCTTCTGCTACCGTAGAGTTTCCTCTTCACTGGTCTTTCTGCTTTATTCTCCATTAATTCGAGACGGCAATGCTTACATTTTTCAATATTAACGAATTCCAAAAATTTTACCTATTATTTTACCCCTCTACGGAATTTAATCTGGAATTAATAACTAATTTATCTAAGTTACACTGTAAGCATTTCTTTCTGGTTTAGAATTTTTTAATGATATATATACAAGTTAAACCTACGAATAGTGAGGATAATGCAAGTAATAAGTGAAGGAAAATTTAAAAGAACTGGGAAGACCGCTGGACAAGGTGAACCAAGGGTGAATTGTCATTACCTTCCTCTGGATCAGAAGTGAAGAAAAAAGAGGAACATCCACGCCCTGAACGGATTTTGAACTCATAAAGCTGTGTCGGCCGCGTTCGCAGAAGAATTCCTTAATGAGCACATCTACCTATGTGGCCAGGGGTCTTACGCATTTAACGGCTACATATGTCAATATTTTTCATTGTGCAGTGTTTATTCTGCTAGAG
Organism: Lepisma saccharinum; assembly: GCA_022664845.1. Lineage (NCBI taxonomy): Eukaryota > Metazoa > Arthropoda > Insecta > Zygentoma > Lepismatidae > Lepisma > Lepisma saccharinum. The sequence continues at coordinate 47,812 of JAGDQP010007027.1, forward strand.
TTTTTCATTCAACCGCACCTAGAGCTAATTAAAATGTTGCATAAAAAATAAATGTAAGTATCATAACATATGATATAGATTTCATATAAATATTATCTGTATGGTGTACATAAAACAATAGGGAATTCGTGATTTTCTTCCATACGCAAGATGGCGGATGGCCGCACTGGACGATTGACGGGCGGCCATTTTCAGCTTCAAAATTTGGCAGCTTGGGCGTCTCCTTCTATCTAATTCCTCCATGCAGGTGACCGCCACATGTCGTTTCTTGGATGTCTAAAGCTCAAGAAAACGATATTAGTTCGCCGAATCCCCACCAGAGGGAGTGCGGGAAGCACGCAAAACATTCACTAACATGTGCGCGCTCCAGGCGGCTGCAGCGGTCAAACGAGTTTGCTTGGTCTGTGTCCTTCGTCTGTTAAGTGTTAAAACATGAAATTGGGGTTGTGTGAATCTGTGACACTTACGAAGCTAGTGGTGTGTTGAAATGAACAGAAGTTGAAGTTGTCGGCCAGTGAAAGTCTGTCAAAAAGGTACATATCGAACGCGATGTAGTAAGTCATAAGGAAAATTTGTCGAAGGTATTAGTTTTTTATTTATTCGAATTCAGTGGTGTGTTTGTGTTAAAAGTATAGCTAGACATTTGTGATTCTGTATATCAAAAGAGATCTTGCGGAATGTTTGCGAACTTGTTTGTTTTGGATTGATTCCTCCAGAATGACACTTCAGATTTCGCGACGGAAACTGTTTGAAATATGGGTTCAAAGTCCAAAGGAGGCAAAGTTTGACAATTTGATTACTCATATCTTGCAAGAAATGGGTAATAAAGCGGATATTGAATGTGATAGTACTTATCTAACCACTACAATAAGAAATTTTTGCCAACAAATCAAAAGCAAATGGAAGAAGGTCGGAAGACATACACAACGTTTCCTCCATTGTCATTCCCAGTGGCTTGATGGATACGTCACTATTTCCGATTACATTGTAAACACTGTTCCGAGCACATCACGAACGTCCACGGTAGGACCTGGTCGGCCAAGAAAATCTTTTTCTGAGTGTGGTCCAAAGGCTAAAACGATGAAAGTAAATCATCTACAGTCATCCACGGAAGAACTTAGTACCGCTGTTACAGTACAATTAAGAAAAGAAGGCAAACGAGATTCGGCGGCTGTTGTCAAAGAACTCTTCACTGCATCTCCGAATAGAGGAACAACAATTAAGAAAGCTCGAACATCCTTGCTTCAAAAACCAGCGTCATTAACACCAACACAAGCGCTCGCCTTAATAGTGGACACTAATTTATCTACTTGTCAGTATCGACGAATTCGCGAGCAAGCCGAAAAGGTGGGTTCTAAATTATAACCCCCTATCGTAGACTTGAGGAGGCGAAGCAGTTGTGCTATACAGAAGGCATTATTACTACGGAAATATCGGTGGAAGTACCTCTGCAGTCGCTCATCGACCACACGATTTCTCGCTTGTGTCAAACTGACGAGGTCTGAGAAATTACATCTATCTACAATTTCGTCTTTTCACATGATCATCAAGTGGGGATGTGACGGATCGGACCAGAGTCGGTACAAACAGAAGATCTCTGAAGAACGTTTCAGTGATGCAAGCCTGTTTAGCATTTCTCTGGTTCCCTTGCAAGTGTGTGGTGCAAACGACTCTGACACGATTATCGGGCAAAATCCTTCCGCGTCTTCTACAAAGTACTGCCGCCCTATTAAATTTATTTTTGCAAACGAATCGGCTAACTTAGTTATCACAGAAGTTGAGAAGATCAAACAGCAAACAGATACACTCATCGACACATAAATCAGCCTTAAGTTTTCAGAAGTGACCGTAAAGCCAATTTTGGTCTTTTGTATGGTAGATGGAAAAGTGAGTAATGCCGTGTCCGCATGCTCTTCCACTCAAACGTGTTACCTATGCGGGGCAAAACCCAGTGAAATGAATAAGTTAGATGTGATCACAAGAAAAGAAGTACGACACGAATTCCTATCGTTCGATATATCACCTCTTCATGCTTGGATTAGACTGTTCGAATGCATTCTCCATATATCTTACCGGCTAGACATTAAAACGTGGCAAGCAAGCGGTTCTGAAAATAAGAACAAAATTTCCATGAAGAAGAAAGAACTTCAGGAGAAGCTACGAAAGGAACTAGGCCTTTTAGTTGATATGCCTAAGCAACAAAGTGGCAACTCTGCAAGAAAATTTTTCAGGAATCCCAAGAAGGCTGCAGAAATCACTGGAGTGAATCTTGAGTTAATTAAGCGTTTAGGCATTATCCTGGAATGCATAAATTGTGATCGGAAAATTAATTTAGACAAATTTGAACGATTCGCGCAAGAGAGTGTGGACCTATACCTCCACAACTACAGCTGGTATCCAATGCCTGTGAGCCTGCATAAAATTTTATTGCACGGAAGAGAGATACTTGCGACATGTATATTACCTATAGGGCAATTTTCAGAAGAGGCCCAAGAAGCAAGAAATGAAAGATAATAGACGGTATCGACAAAGCTTTACGCGAAAAACTTCTAAAATGGACACCAATAGGGACTTAATCAATCGACTCCTTATCACATCAGATCCATATATAGCAAGTCTACGAAGTTCCCCACATACAAATCATAGAAAGATGGGCCCAGACATACAAGTGTTGTTAGAAATTGAGAACACACTTCCAGAAGGAGACAATTCCGAAGACAGATCAGATGAAGAAAGTGAATTCAGTGATTCTGAATAACGCTGTACGTACCTGCTTTTGTTAGTTAAGTTTTTTGGTTGCTTTTGCATTACGTACTTGTTTTCAAGAGTCCTTTAATAAAGAGTTCCTTTGGGATACCACAAACGTATATTTCACCATCATTTTCATTGTACGTAGGTAATCAGCATATTACATTCTTCATTGTTTATTGCACTGCAAACTTCTTGCCAATGCTTGTTTTAGTGTCACAAATACAATCTTTCATACTGGAAATTCGCCTAAAATGTTATTTTCTACAATTGAATTTTTTCCACCTAGATTGCTGAAATTTTACACTGGGTGGCGGCTCAGGGGTCAGAGCTGGGCGGCGACCAAGAAGATTTGGTTCATCCACATGTGACTCGAAAACGAGGTGGGTGAAGAAAAGTGACAGGTGAAAGAAATTCGGTACGGCACGGTTGGTATTGGCTCCCCCTGGCAGTAGAATTGCGGAACTAATGAACTTTCTCTACAATCTTAAGTATTATTGGCTCATATCTCACGTATATGACAATAATAAATTACAGTTATATTCATTCCACTACTGTTCCGGAGGGTCTACTGCGCCCACGCTGACTAGAAAGGCTGGAAGAGCAGAGCCTAAGCTCTCACTGTGGTCGCCAGAATATTTTATTCATAGCACCTCCCCAATTGCATCACAATGCTGGGTGGAGGCCGTTCCAGACCCACACGCATTAGAAAATATCATTGGCAGCGCCAGGAATCGAACCCGGGACACCTCAATCCGCAGTCACACACGCTAACGACTAGGTCAACGGGGATGGTGATATATTGTGTATCGTTGAGGAAAATTATGATTATGTTTACGCCTAGAAGCTATAAATTGATGTCGGATACTTGCGGAGAGGAAACGTAGATAAATTTATCTTTGAGAATAAAGTACGAGGTTTGCAGCATAGTTTCAGCGTGCTTTTTCTGTATCTGTTACGCGCATAGTGTGTAGTAACAGTGGATAAGTTGGAATTTATGTACGTCTATGAATGATTTCCTTAGCTTTTCTTGATTGTTTTGTGAGTACTAGGTTGAGTTATTAGTTTGTGTCCATGTTTTCTGTTGTGTGTATTCCTTGTGTAGTGTGTAAGGCCTATGAACGTTGATACGTATATTGTTGGTGCTTATATACTTATATCTAACTTTACCATATTGCCTTGTGTCCACATATTTGACTTTTGTTAGATGTTTTCTGCAGATGCAGTAATGATTTTTCGTGGGCTAGGTTGTAGAACATTGTCATTTTCTAAAATCGAAATTAATGTAATTTCTAATTGCAGCCCACTGTTAGTTATATATAACAATGTATTGCTCCGAATCAGAACTTCCTCATAACCAAGCATTTCAACGTCACGGCTGCACCTTGAACAAACCTTTCGTGTTAGCATCGTGGAAATCTTGAATCCTGATTCACTTGCCACAGTTAGCAAGGGATGGGAGCAGGTGAACATTTCCATCCTCTCCGCCAAACATGAACCCGCCTTAACTGCAGCGCAGTTTTTCTTCTGTGCTTTCATCTTCGCCTTCCTACAGTTTTTATTTTTATTTTCTTCACCTTTAGTTCCCTTTATTCTCCATGGTATTTCCCTTCATTATTATTATCCCCTTTCCCGCTGATTCTTTACCCTCTTATTCCTTTAAAAGGCCCCTCACCAATTCCTAGTAATCTCCACACTTCCTTCGCCATTCGGTGTTTCCTCCGTCCCCTTTAGTAATTTCCCCACCTCCATAATCTGGCTACTTTGTTACCTGGCTTCAGTTGTCAACGTGGTCACCATCCTCTCTCTCTCCCTCTCTTCGACCAAATGTGGTCGCATTTTAAATGTATTTATGAAGTTCATATACGCCTGTCTTTGTATTCCGATACGTAAATACCCTTTTCTATTTTATTTACACCACTGTAATTTTCCCTTCTTCTTTTTGGAACAAAGTACAGCTATGGACAAAAGTTTTGACGCATGTCTATAGCTGATATTTCTTTTCTAAAAAATAGATATATTACAACATCGTATAAATTCACTGACTTGCAAGAATACGCAGAATTGCGTAACGTATTTCTGTGAAAAATATTGTCCTCATATCCAGCCAATTAAGGGTGATATAAAATAAAATAATATTTTTCGTCGAAAAATTTCAAGTCCAAGAATCGCACCACGTTGTAAAGTTCCCTCGTTTTCCCGCCAAGGGATTTACCTTGTAGCCCAACGGGAATTTTTAATTCCAAGTTTTGTTCAGAGTAAAGTAATAGAAATTCGTCTATCAGTGAAAAATTGTTTAAGAGTAAGGACAATATGCAGAGTCTTTGCGCGGGCTTCATTCTTCGGGGTTTCAGCTATCCGGTCCAATTGATTCGTCCGATTTCCGTCGCAGATTCAAAGACCCAGAATTCCAATATCGATATTATGATGCATCTGAAACTGCGGTGCCGGTATGATAAATTTTGAAAGGCCGTGACCTATACCTTTCCCTATCCTCTCCCTACCTCTTCCCGGCCTTAGTCAAAGAATAAAAAGGAGAGAGGATTGAATATTTGAATTTTATTTATGGCCATTAGGCATCTAAGGCTCGGGCCGGGATAAAGGAGGGCAAAGGATTCACGAAGGTGTCGGTCAGGACCTATGTTGAAAATGCCACCCCTGCATTTGCCTGATGTGACTGGGGAAAACGCTGAAAAAACCTCAGTCAGGATGGTTGACCGCTGAGATTGAACCCACGACCTCCCGAATCTCACGCTAACACTACTACTGAGCTATGGCTGCTCGGTGAGAGAGCTCTTTGTCTCTATATTTCCCTTTCCTGCTTCTTCCTTCTCTTCCAGAAAGAGAGGGAGAGATGGAGAGAGAGGAAAGAAGAGATGGAGAGAGAGAAAGGAAAGGGAAAGAAGGAAGAGAGAGAGAGAGGCCGGGATGAGTCTCTGAATCTCGAGAAATATATTTTATGCAGATAGTTGTGTAGTTGGTTCTTATTGTTTTTTGTCCAGTTAGTTGATTTTAGTCCAAAGGGGCATTTTTAACGTCCTTTACTTTTTCTAAAATACTAGCTTTATTTCTCAAAAGGAAATTACGTCATCTGGAAAAGGAGTTTCGTATTTTTTTTTTACATGGCTGTGTGCTTAAAAGGGAGAAGGAGGACATGTTTTAGTTTTTGCCTTTTAAAAGCGCAATATTTATTGCATATGACTGATAACCACGTCACGAAGCAAAGGGAAGTGACGGTAGGCGATGGGGGAGAGTGCGGTTTGAAGTGACAAGCAGGTGCTGTCAATTATTTGTTTCCATTTGTCACTCCAATATATGTATTAGTAACAGACTATTATGACTGGTTCCAATGGCACTACTCTTGCAATTCATGTATAACTCAGCAATTTCTTCTGTCTTTCTTTGATTCGGTTCTCCCTCTCTCCCCTCACAATACTCCAAAATGAACAGTAAAAGAAACCAAAATAAGACCTCATTTAATAGCCAAACAAATCCCCCATAATGCGTACGAATTAGGAAAGACTATAATGATGTGTCATTGCCGCAGATATGCAAATATCCGAAACGCGGATCCAGTCATCAGGCTTCGAATATTCGCGGCTCCTGATATCCGATATATGGATCCGTTTGGCCATCCCTACTCTCAAATCAACGCTAGAATTATTGTTATTATAGTACAATCATCCCGTTTTGGAGCGGGTCTATGCTTAGGACCTGGCGTGACCCGGTTTAGGTCTCCTCATCCGGAAGACAAAGTAGAGCAATTGATTATTTCCTTGCAATTGAGGGGTGACCGAGACCGGAGGTGTTACGCCAGAGCAGGAAAATTACGAAACTAGAGCTCATTAAGTTCTCAGATCGGGTCAATCGGGCCAAGTTTCAGACCAGATCACGTAATGTCTGGGTCAGGCTGGGTCACCAAAACTAAACTGGTTTTAGCTCTGCCATTATTCTTGTCAGAATTTCAGAGGAATTCAGTATTTCAACATTCTGATATTGTTAAATATGTTCATACTGTCCGGTATATCGATATATCGGTATTATCGATATTAGGGTAATATCGGAATTTCAATATTATCAGTATTTCGGTATTATCAGTATTTTGATATTATCAGTATTTCGGTATGGGTGATAGCGAATTTTCGGTATTCCGAAATACCAATACCGATTTCTGTATATCGATGCTTTTGACGATCCTATATTGTATTGTCACCGTACTTCATGTGCTAAATTTAATCATTGTATGATTTCCGGAAATAAGTTGAATTAACGTTGAAAGATTTGAGAACGTGATGAACCCTTGCGAACTAAATAAAGAATGTAAAGATATCAATTGGATTTCAGACAAAATAACATTTAACGAAACTAGTCTCATTCTCGACGAAATTTGGCTGACTCACTTGTCACAAGGATAGTTTACTAGCCGTTAGTGAGCGGGGCAACAGTGAACAACAAAACGCCAACAGAAAAAACGAGCTATGAAATCTTCTATACCTTCTAACTCTGAATGGAGAGTTGATTTAGGTACAACATTTCATATTGTGCACACGGATATATATTATTTAATCTGTTGTTAATTTATTTTGTTTGTATCAGTATCAAAATAAATACATATGAATATTTGCTATCCACCGGCCTGGGTGTTGTGTGTTAAGTAAACGGGTTACATTGCGCGTCGAATGGCATGGTACTCTGTACCAGAGGACCTTGGGGGTTGCATTATGGTCGGAGCGGTCTAACTTCGTCGCAACAGGGTGGCACTCCTCCAATGTACACAATCATTGCTGGTGCGGGCCCGCAAGTGTATTGAGGTTAATGGTGACATTTTCGAACACCTGATCTGACACTTGTGCATTGTAGAAGTGACCTTAGTGTCCTGTAACATTCTATCTCACTTTCGCAGTAATTTTGTGTAGTGCTAGTGGGTCAAACTTGTCACCATGGCACAACGTTTCTGTAAGTATATCTCTGCAATGAAGCCTGAAAACATATATGTTTATATGAACTTTTTTACTTACTGGTCATGTACAATCTCCTCCTCAATTATTTACCTTTAATCCTGAAACAACCCGTATATTTTAAAACTTCCATAATAACCAAAACACGCAGAAAACGTCTTTCTTCCGAATGCACTCCAAGAACGATGGCGGGAGGAAAATTGATATATCAATTTATAAGCACAGTTGAGGTTAGCATGTGCACTGAGAAAAAGGGTCTAGGTAAATTCAACATTTTTCAGAGCTTTTTCGGTGATTAATGTCAATCGCGTTATGTTAGAATGCTCCTCACTGAATAAAGAGTCTTGATATGAAAAATTGTTTTCCTTATGGTTCATTTATCAGCTTGACACACTGAGTCACCAAAGCATTTTGGAGCATTGACTTAGCATTTGGGAGGTCATGGGTTTAATCTTAACGGCTGGCTAACCTGATGGAGGCATTTCCAAGATTTTTCCTTAGTTATACGAGGCAAAAGTCTTGATGGAATCTTTAACCTAGACCCTGGCTAACACCTTCCCATATTATTCACTCGGCCTGAGACTTAGATGCCTAAAGGCTATAAACGAAAAGAAATCAAAATTCAAATCACCTTGATAATAACCTCTGAGATGAACTTCTAACTGAGGAAATTATAGACCGAAGTATATTGTAACCGAATATTCAACTTAGTGGATTGCTTTGGGGTAAAATATTTCAGAGGTATACTATGAAATATTAATAAAGATTAAATAAAGATTAACAGATGCAGTATGGAAATTATACAAGTGTATGCTCCAACAACCTCACATCCGGAGAAAGAAATCGAAGACCTATACGAGGAGATACAGAAGATTTTGGATAGTAGCAAATCGCATTACAAAATTGTAATCGGAGACTTCAATGCGAAAGTAGGAGCCAACCAGAGCAGTGACACGAAAGGGGGAAACTTTGGATTTGGCAAAAGAAACAAGAGAGGAGAGATGTTAGTAGAATTCTCAGACTGTTCATTTCCAATACATTTTTCAAGAAACCGCCCCAGAGGAAGTGGACATGGAAAGGCCCAAATGGGACCAAAAAAGAAATAGACTATGTTCTATCGAATTACAGGGAAATTCTGCAAGACGTGTCTGTTCTGAACAGTTTCAAAGTCTCGAGTGATCATAGGATGGTGAGATGTAAGCTGAAATTAAATGCTAGGCTTGAGAGAAAGAAGCTAATCAGAGAAAAACCGCCACCCTTGAGATCTGGATAATCTAGCAGATTAGTGGAGAGACAATAGTCATAGTTGATGAGCATGTTTACCTTGGCCAGCTCAAAACATCGAATGCCAAGTTGACTGATGAAATAAATAGAAGATGTAAAATGGCGTGGAGTTCGTTTGGAAGACTACACTTTATTTTCAAAAGCAAACTACCAATGTGTCTGAAGCGTAAAGTTTATAATCAATATGCCTTACCTGTAATGACGTACGGCTGTGAAACTTGGACATTGAACACGCAGACGACTCAAAGATTGAGAGTCACACAAAGAGCAATGGAGAGATGCATGCTAGGAATAACCAGGAGGACAGGGAGATAAGTGAATGGATTCGCGCACAAACAAAGGTAGAGGATGTAATCTAGACTGGGAAAATGATTAGGTGGAAATGGGCCGGTAACATAGCTAGACGAACAGATGGAAGGTGGACGACAAATGTACTACAATGGATTCCTAGAGAAAAGAAACGACCGAGACGACGTCCAAGTGCAAGATGGGTAGATGAAATCAAGCGCTTTTCATAAGCTACATGGATGAGGATAGCACCAGACCGAGATATGTGGAAAGAAAAGGGGGAGGCCTTCATCCAGCAGTGTATAGAAAACGGATGAATATGATGATGATGATGATCTATAGGAGACAAGGTATGATTACAACCCTGTAACTGTTGACAAAGTATGACCTCCGCTAAGAGAAAAAAGAATGAAAGGAAGCGGCTTAAAATCCTTTCGAGATGGGAATTCTAAGCGATGACGAAAACAGTCCAGAGAGACGGAACAAGATCAAACTTTCATTAAAATACCTGCCTGTGTTATAATAGAGAATACTTTTGTATTTAATTGTTTGTGAGAAAATATTATGGACAAACTTTATAGAACTGCTCTAAAATCCTTCTTCCGAACACCAGAAAATTTTAGAATAAACTTTTGACTTTGTGATAAATCCAGCTTTGAGTGGCAAGTTTTTTTATAACTACCTTCAGAGTTGCAGGGCTGCGGAGAACCCACTTGGAAACACTTCCGGTACGGAACAGAACATTTGCGTAAACAGAACGAACTTTTGAGTAACAGTACTTTTGGGTATGCCTACATTTCATTTCGTGTATTTTATTTTGAAAAAATTGTAAATAGTCGACGCCAGGGTTCGAACCCAGGACGTTGGGATCAGCTTTCCCATGCGTTAACCACAAGATCAAACTGCCGCTGCCGGATTGAGCGCTTCACTTATAGTTCAAGTTATGCGTGGGTTGGCTATTAGTACCGGAAGTGTTTACACATGAGTTTAACAGTCCTGCAGCTTGTTCTGAAAAGAAAAAATGAATGGCCTTGAATGCTCATTAATGGACGAGTAATTGAGACCCTGAAGTCACTACAGCTCAGAAATAACAGACGCAATTTTGATTTTACGGGAAGTCAAGTTTTTTAGAATTTTACACTGAAAGCACATCTATAAATATTGTGATTACAAGGCTGCCCGCTAGATGGTAGCAGAGAAATGTTTTGCTACAACGCAGCAGTGCCCATTAAATATGGAAAAGCAAGTTAAAACTTCCCCATATTTCGGTTTTGCTTTTTTTTTACCGTGGAACTTTGTTACTAAAGTTAGTACTTCATGTCACTTGAAGCGTCCGGCTCTGTTGATTAAGGCTTCCGCATGGCCTTTTCGGAAGAGATGCTATAAAATTGGTAATAACATCAGTCGAAGAAATTTTCTCAATCAAAATATAATGAATGAATATTTTTGCAGAGGGATTAGTTATCTTGTAACGAAACCTCTAGATTTTCTCATTTATATTATTTTCACAAACGTGGTGAAGCGTGTTATCTACCTCTTTGTGTTATACAACCACAGATTTTTTACAAATAAAACTCTTTAAGTGTAGGAGTTACCCTAATACGATACCTAAAGAAATTACCATAAAATTGAGTAAAAAGCTTGGTCGCAAAACTCGACGTGGAAACTGGAAAGAAGACATATGGGAAAAACGGCTTCTTTTTGGAACAAAGTACAGCTTTAGACAAAAGTTTTGACGCATGTCTATAGCTGATATTTCTTTTCTAAAAAAATAGATATATTACAACATCATATAAAATCACTGACTTGCAAGAATACGCAGAATTGCGTAACGTATTTCTGTGAAAAATATTGTCCTCATATGCAGCCAATCAAGGGCGATATAAAAATATAATAATATTTTGCCTCGAAAAATTTGCAAGTCCAAAAATCGCACCACGTTGTAAAGATCCCTCCGAACAGAAAAGAAGTTTTAAGAAATGATTTTAGGTTTGATATTGTTATTATTTGTTACGAATATCGTGGCTGTGGAAAATATGTAAGTAAATAATTAATTCCATTAGAGGCAGAGCAGGCGTGACCGTCTACGTGGTTTTTCACTCACAACACGGCGGACGTTGAACATTCATTTGTTTCTCTCTTTGTTTGGCAGAAAACAATGAGCCGTCCGCTGCCTGGTATTGTATGTTCCAACCACGATCCGTTTATAAAAAAAAATGAAGGGTCCAGTGAATGAATGTTCAGGGTCCACCATTTGTAGTTTTGCAGAAAATGAAAAATAAAATCATGACACTCATCACTTTACCCCTGTGACCTGTATCTTTCCGCGTGTTTATTGAAGGACTGTCATCGTTTTCCTTCTGTAAGCACATGGCATAGCAAATGTACAAGGCTGAGCTAACAATAGTTTTAATATCTTCAAAAATCGAAAAATTGGACCCTCATCGTTTCTCCCCTGAACTTTCGAGGTCCGTAAACCATAGAGTAATTAAGTGAGGAACGCAGAGAAAGTTCCTTGTATCAGAATTTCTAAGTGAACAGAACTTCTAAACAGCAATATTGTTATCGGAATAGCCACTGAATTATTCGGTTGTATCGCTCCAGTGCTTATAATCCTTGGGCGACATGTGAGATTTTATGCCATTAGCAACAGGATTGTTATTACTTAAACTGGTCTCACCTTAATGGTAAAGCTCGGTTGAAATAAATTAACTCGATCTGCGTCCTCCATTACCTGTACACTTGCTTGCTGGGGAGACACAACTGTCTCCATGCTTCGGGAAGTTTCCTTATGTTGAACTGGTGAAATAACCTTGACTGATTGTCCTGCTTCCGGTTGTTCTGCTAGATCCTTTTGGCTAAGTTGAGTTTTCTCCTGTCCTTGTTGAGCGCCTTGTTTAACTTCTTTGGGACTTCCGGGGAGAGATAAGGGTCTCTCTTACTGGGAAAGTATCTGCAGAAGTTGCGGGACCTTCCTTGATAGGACCTGGGATGAGGGATGTTGTCCCTCGGCGACCAGCTGCCTCAGTTAGGGGAAAGGCTTGAAAATCACTAATATCAGGGGTATGATTAACTGTATTGAGGTTCACTGCACTTCGCCCTGCTTGTATGACTTGCGGGGCCTGTATTGCCACGCTGGCGTAGGTATTTCGTTTAATCCCCCTCCCCTCTGTTCACATTCAGCCAATTTGTGCGTAGGACTATTACATTTCAAACACGTGTTGGGTTGATTGGCATAGTGTACATTGAGGCGATATCCGCCCACATAAATAATCGAGGAGATATCTTTTTGTACTATAATGCGACATTGTTTTATGCCATTTCGAGCGGGGTAGTCATGTTGCGAGTAAAAAAGTTCATCATTGATGGAGATCACTTGCCCATATGGCAGGAGGTGCTGTTGAATAACCTCATCGGGGAGTTCAGTGGTTCAAATAGACAATCTCACCAATCTTGGCAATCTGTCTGCCATGGCAATGGGTAATTCATGTTGCTCATTTTCATACTGATACGGGACCGTCAGCGGATATTTACGGAGTATTTCTTCCGCAATCACTGCCTCTGTTATTTTCACAAATATTAATTTCCGAAAAATGTCTAGCTCGATACTGATTACTTGCTGTGGGGGTGTCTGTAATACAGTACGAATCCACCGATGTATATCCAAACTACTTGGTCTCACTGGTAATGGTCGAACACTAACCTGTAGTGTATTCACACGTGTAAACTGCATTATCTTTTATAGTTACTGATCACAATCGTTTTACACAATATAGATAAGCACTGATATTTCCATGTTCACTGATGTTTTCCGTGATGAATCTGCATTTAACCGAATACTGTCGGGTCTCCCTTTAACCACATGGTTGCTTAGTTAGCTGCCATTCTTCCTTCTCCGATATTAAATTCTGGTATCCACGACACTCACTATAAGCAGGAGAAAGAAAATCTCCTGCTTATTCCTGTTATGCTTCAAAACCACTCAAATCAATCACTGCTTGCTCGTGAAAAGAAAAGATACGCTTCTTTCACTCGCGAAATCGAACATACACTGCCACTGACCAACTCACGGAGCCAACACTACGTTGGCTAAAAACTCAACTGAGCCACCGTGCCCCACCAACGTGTCTTGAGTAATATATTTATAAGGGTTTTAAGAATGAGGAGACTTGGGGCCGGTTTCTCCAATTTCGATTAAATATAGCTTAACCATCCGATAACTAACCGTGCGTTAAATTTTTAACCGTCCGTTAAAATTTTTCCATTTCACCAACGCTAACATTACAAATTTAACAAACCGTTTACAATCGGACCGTCAAGTGAAGAAACCAATTGATTTCTAAATTTCTCATAAGCTAAACGAATTCTGATTGGTAGACTGAAAAGTTGTGTACACCTGACAAATGAACCTCGCAATCCGCAAGCAATAGGTCGCCTGTCGCTGGCACTTGTTCGTGTGTGTTTGTGTTTTTATACATGTGTGCGTGTATGTATTCCAAATAAATGCCAATAAAATAATATTAATAATCCGTAAACAAGGCAAGAATATTATCCTCTCCCGACTTACGGAAGCAAGTTTCAGTATATATATCTTTTCGACACACTAGAGGAATAGAAACAGATCAGTTGAAAAATGTTTCTTATGTATGAATATGTTAATACAGATTGTTTCTACTTTCGTTTACATAGCTAATTGCAGAGCTCAAAAGGTTGAAGCCCTTCATTCTTATAAATACAGACAGGACTAATCAGTTTTCATCTATTTCATGGATGTAATACTTTATGTTAGCTACTTCTGTTGTGTGGCGTTAAATGTAGTTCCAATGTTGTTATTTTCACAATTTCGGATGCATGCAAGTATAATGAAATGAAGTCAAGCAACGGGGTGGCTCATGGATCAAGTTCAGTTTAGGTCACCCAGCTACTGAGCAATACGTACACTTTATAACACTCATTCCCTTGCAAATTATTTACTTAGACACATCTGTAAATACCTAGCGGTAGACAGCAACCCAAATTCAATTTCGAGAAGCTATACTTAATAATAATTTACATAAATACGTAATCGATTTACTTTACACACAAGTATGGTACCACATGGGGAATATCAGTGGCGTCATCTCGTGTGATGAATATCACGTATTTGCTACATAATTAATGGAAAGATATCGAGGGGCGCTAGAAAGCATAGATAGGTTAGGTAAAGCCAGGGTAATTATTTTATCATTATACTTGAAGCACATCACATTTAACAGGCCATCCTTGTGTTCAGCTCCAACGCGGAAGTAGCTAATTAATTGCACGTACTTGTTGCAATTTCAGTCTCATACTTTCATGGCCTAAACCTTTCTCCTGTGAATTTTACAATTTTTTGGCTTACCTAAATTGAACTTAACCCGGGGCTGGGATACATTATTGAAGGGTGTATGCGTGTTCTTCACTCACATCATCCTTGCTCCATATTGTTCATTGCACGGATCCGAAATAATGTCAATATCAATTGCAAGTACATTCAGAGCCGCATAACAGAAGTAGCTAAAAGTAAGAAATACTTAATATGAACGGGAATGACTGATTGGCAATAGTTAAAGGAGATATACTTGACGGAAAAGCATTCTTTGTACGTAGTATGTTTTTCCCCTCCCAAAATATCTTAAATCGACGTTTCTGGCATGTACTACCACTCTCCGAAACAGTTTTGTAAACTATATACAGACACGTATTAGAGAAAAGTATTCTCCTGAAATTATTTAAAAGAAATTATGTTAATCGTTAAGACGACGTGTACAAATGAATAGTAAAGCGACCTCGTGCGGTTTTTTTTACATGATTGCCTTTTTTTTGTACGATATATGTACAAACGATGATCAAGTGCGTAATTTATACCTTAGGCCTAAATACGTAGCGCACACGCCTACTTTACCTGTAAAACCATTCTTTAGAGCGCCTCTTCTTAAGCATACCCATATAGGCCCCTAACATACTCGAACATCATATTTACATTGTCCGCAAAGCAGGCAACATTGTTTTTAGATGCTCTTGATCTTTAATACTATTGAAATGCATTGTGCCAAGTTGTATATTTCATCAAGCAATTCTGTGTTTATGCTTTCCATTTCTTGTTTCCTGTTTTCAAACTTTCGAGATACACAATCACTATCGGACCGTTAAATATTTAATCGACGAAAATCTGATGATTAAAGTTAACGACAGCTTTAACAAATCGTTAGCGTTAACCGATGTTGATGAAACGGTCATTTCTCCTAATCAGACGTTAAATGTGCTTAACGGGTTGTTAAATCTTTAACCAGCGTTGGTGAAACCGGCCGTTAGGCTATCTTCGGAACAGGGCAACTTCGGGAAACCTCGCTGTCCTTCTCTGTCTGCTCTTACAAATCCAGGCGAGCAGATGCGTTTCATGACTGATGGAATATTTAATTGTTTTACTTGCATTGTAAAACTTTTCTCAGCCAGAGCGAAGGTTTGTTGTACATTTATTTTATAGTAAATTTTTTTATTTAATTTCGTTTTTTTCCTGGACATCACTAATTTCTTTATCCCCCACCAAAACAATATGCCCAGATATTTCTTCTCAAAGTTCATTATTGCATAATTTACACCCACACAGACACACACGCATGCCTTCGCTCACGCTCACTGCTTTCTAATAAAGCGGTTCCGGATTCGAACCCTGCGGAACCCACTTTTACTGAAGGTCCCGTCTTTGGGACCCATGTTTTTTCATCCAATTAAAGGCAGTTGGATGAGAAACGCTTATCTATGGTATGGAAGAAACAGAGAAAGGCCCTGTACCGATTTACTCTCTTGTCTGATATTATTTGCTTTTCTAAATATTCTAGTACTAACTTAGCTAGGGAGGGTGAGAGAGGATATCCCATTGCTATGCCACCTTTGATCTGTATATGTCCTTGAAATTGAAAATATTCCCTCTGTAGACACATGTGAAGACAGCTCAAAAAATCTTCTCAAAGAAAGGTTCCATTATTTTTTTTATAAGAAGTATTTTCATTTCCTGCATGGCTATATCGACTGGAACTGATGGGAACAAGTTGACTATATCTAGACTTGCCAATTTAATGTTGTCAATATTATTTCTTTCTTTCAGTAATTCTTTAAGCTCGTGATTGTTCTTTACATTGAAATCAAAAGTAGGTATCATGTTGTTTAGTTGTTTTGATACCTATTTTGCTATTAAATATATATTTAGTTGGTAAGCAGTTACTATAGGATTCCATGGAATGTCTTCTTTATGTTTATGGTAGTCCACAAACGAACGAACGGTAGTTGTGGACAATCTATTTCTCCTTCTCTGGTGTTAAGTATATTAGTACTTTTTGTTACACCTTCGAATTCGTTGCGATTTTTATTATAATACAAATTTAATTTTCTGTTGCATTTAACATAAAAAATACTACTTTCTCCGTCCCAATATATGATAGTCACATTTATTTAACGAACATACTCGTTTAGAAAACGAAAGGTGTGAACAAGATATACACATAGTGTTCAATAGGAGACGGACTCGGAACATACGACATTTCCATGAAACAGTGGGTAATAGGGACGGTGTTATGTGGATTTTCTATACCGTTGGGAGCACAGAAAATGCCTTCGGCATGCACAATGTCTAAAAGTCGAGCCCCCTGTATATTTGAGTGGTTATTGTGATAAGGACTCCACTGTGGTTGGGCGAAGAATATTGAATATGATAGCGGCGGAACATTTATGAGCACCAACTTCGTGTAAGCGATTAATTGTCTCTTCTGCTTTTTCAATTTGTATTTAGTCTTTAAGCATCTGTGGCTCAAGGCGAATAATGGTGTATTGCCAAAAGGTGTGACAAAGGACATTGTTGTGAAATTTGCTATTAGAAAAAGGTTTATTTAGGGCATTGGAATGAGATTAGAACTTCTTAATGAGTACAGTTACTGTTACACATGTCTGATCAATATAAAATAGGAAGTTGGGAAGAAGTGAAACGCCGTACCAGACGAGACTGCAGGCAATCTCACTATGGAGACCAAATGTATTAGACATTTGACTTTCGCATTGGATGTTAAATAATCAACGATACCTCGACATCTACGAATATGACGTACGACGACATTTCTCAAAACCAGTATTGACCGAAATAAGTGAAAAGAGACGCTTGCAATTTTGCGTGGCAAGGCTGGATCCAAGAGTTCCCATACGCCAAGGAAGATATGAGGACATATTCGATCGGATCCATATTGTTGAAAGTGGTTGTACTTGACAGAAGAAACAGGGAAGTTTTATCTTGCAGCAACCAATCCTCAATGAATATGCCATAACTAGCGCTCGGTTGGTAAAGTGCTGTAGCGTCGGTGACACACGCTCTGCTGTGGTGCAATACGTAACCTGTACTTTGATGACTACATAGGAGCTTTTCAATTCACTTATCAAAAGCCAGCACAACGATGGCAAGGACAGGCCTAAGGGTACAACGATCTTACCACCTATGACATCTGTCACACAACAGGAATACAAGCGAATTATCATTGAGGAAGTGCTGCCAGATATCAATATATATATATTGTGTGTGTCTTCATGTATATATAGTGCCGTTGAGGTGGCATACAATGAGGTGACATACTCACAAATTTTACAATGCCTGTAAGAAACTTGTAATTCTCTCGCCACATACTTTCGTTTTTGAGTTATATCTCTCAATTTCTACTTAATGAATAGTAACATGTTTTCATACTAAATGTTGTAAAAGTTACGAAAGCTTTGAAGCTGACAGGTAATTAAAGAACGATGTATAAATTAAATATCTTCATTCAAAGAAATAAAAAAAAATATATAAACTTCCATCAATACTGATATCATGTCAAAATGAATAAACTTCTTTGTGCAGAGCATCTGTATTGTTCTGTTTTCGGGTGATTTTTTAAAGAAAGCTTTCAATGTATTCCATGCAGGTGATAAATCTACTTGTAGACCATCTTTATAATTTTGTACAGCAATCTGCAAGGAACTTAGCATTTTCTTTCCCTACTATTTCTAAATAGTAATGCTTTTGCAAACTAACACCCAACAAAAATTTTAATTAGTGTATCACCTGTTGGAATGATAACTATCACGATACTAGAAACTGTCGTGAACAAATCATGGAGGTCACACTTATACGTTTCTAATGTGATTTTAAGTAGAAATAAGTAAATGCTTTAAATAAATTGATTGTATCGCGCCAAGTAAACATATGTTTCAATGCTGAAAAAATCACTCACAAATCGTTAGTTTAATTCATGGGTTACTCAAATTGCCCCAAAATTTCAGAATTACTCTACTACGTGAAGTTGGAAAGAATATTATATTGCTCTTGTTTAAGTCTAATATACTGTAATGTGGAATGTGTTTCGCATATTGCTTGTTTCCGTTTTACTACCTAGCTGTCTTGGGGGAGATTATTCAAGAAAATATTATGTAAGTTATTGTACTTGCTAGCTGCTTGAACCTTTATTTCTGTAGAGAAAATAATCAGTAACAGCGTACAAAAGTAACTTTCAGTTACTATAAATTTCTATACTGGCCAAAGTAACTCATTTGAGTCATTCATTTTCTGATATGAATTTCTAGATTTTTTACAATGTTCCATCATAATTCGTATATGAACATTACTTCATAAACTTTTCTAGCATAAAATAAACAAACAAGCTAAGTAATGGTTTTATTGTAGTCAAAACCAAAGCGGCCCTGTATATATTTAAATTACTTTATAACGTATCCAATAGAGAACTCCATAGGGACAAATGGAGATTTTTAAGTGAATGCTGGGCCTGCCAGTTTCAGAGTCAAAATCATAGATTTTCCCACCTGTGTCCATGACTATTCCAACGGTGTATGGCTTATCCCTATCGGACTTGTGGCTACTGAAATCTCGTAAGGGCACAAATGGAGAATACTAAGCGATTCAAAAGGAACTACCAGATTCACAGTTTCCCTCACCGTTGCAGGCCATGACGAGTCCAACGGTGTAAACATCATCTCTGTCGGATTCCTACTTTCTGAGATCTAGGAGGGGCCAAAATGTAGAATACTTACCAACTAAAAAAAAAACCTACCAGTTTTAGGGTTAAAGTTATGTTATTCCACGGTTTAAAGTCATTACGAATCCAATGCGGTATGACTCATCTCTGTCGAACTTGTAGTTACTGAGATCTATTAGGGTCACAAATGGAGAATGCTAAGCGATTCGAAAGGACCTGCCAACTTTGGAGTCAAACTGACAATTTTTCTCGCTATTTCAGACCATGACGAATCCAACGGTGTATCATGCATCTCTGTGTGGCAATTAGTTACTTAGATCTAGAGGATGGCAAAAAACATACAGATGGAGAATACTAAGCGATTGAAAAGGATCTGCCAGTCTTAGATTTTATATGTTACATTATTCCATAGCTTGAGACCATGGTGAATCCAACGGTGTAATTACCTGTCCGCTTTAGTCAAATTTTCACCACCGTTTGAGATCGTGACGAATCCAACGGTGTATGGCTCAACTCTTTTGGACTATTAGTTGCAGAGATCCAGGGGGACAGACAGGACAAACCCTATATTTTGCCTTATTTACTTAGGTTCATACAGGTGCATTAATAGAAAAAATAGCATTTCTCTTAATGTACGGATGCTTATCAGAATAATGGAAACGCCTGAACGAAAGTGCAACTTACCAGATTAATATGGTGTCGGACCACCTTTCGCCTTCAGAACAACCTTGATGCGACGTGGGATGGAGGCATAGAGGTCGTGAATGGTAGCAAGAGGAATATTACACCATTCCTCGTGCAGGGCATCGGCCAGTTCTGTGAGAGAGAATGGAGGTGGAAATCGTCGCCGGAGTCGTGTTTCCAAGATGGACCACAGATGTTCAATTATGTTGAGATCTGGGGATTGGGCGGGCCAGGGGAGGTGTTGAACTTCATCCCGATGTTCCTCAAACCACGCTGCAACAACTCCAGCTGTGAGAATGGGTGCATTATCATCCTGGAATATGGCGTCATTGTCCGGGAACAACATCCGGACCATAGGATGCAAGTGGTCTCCTAAAATCGCGACATAATCGTTGGCAGTGATGCTTCCGCGAAGTGTGACCACAGGACCCAATGAAAACCATGATATTGCGGCCCACAGCATCACCGTGCCGCCGCCATGTTTCACAGTTGGGCGGAGACACTGCAGATCATACGCTTCTTTGGGCGTTCTCCACACATAAACACGGCCCGTGGTTTGAAATAGGGTGAATGGTGACTCATCCGACCATACCACACGTTACCAGTCGTCAACGGTCCAAGTTGCATGGTCGCGGCACCATTTGCGGCGTGCTAAAGCGTTCTGGTCCCTGATGAGAGGTTTGGCCCGTGCAACACGACCCCGTAAGTTCATGTCATGTAATTCGCGGCGGACTGTGATTGTCGAAACAGGTTGGGGGAGGTGCTGATTGAGTTCCTCCGTCACTTGCGCCGCAGTGGCACGACGGTTCCGCGTGACAATGCGCTTTAATACCCGGCGTGCCCTGTCACTGATGCTTTTCTTCCGCCCACTGTTCCGCTTCCCCGATGTGGTTTTCCCGTGTGTTGTGTAGGCCGTCATCACCTTCGACACTGTCCCTGGCGACACACCTAACACACTAGCCACTGCCGTCACACTCACTCCACATAACCGCGCACCAACAATTTGCCCCCTTTTAAACTCTGAGAGGTCTCCCATTTTACACTACCTCCGTCTGCTGCAGCCACTGCACACTCCTGTTCCACGACGCCTGACGTAGTATGGAGACCGACCTAACACACCACCACCAGCAGTCCGGCGCTGCGGTCGCCACGACACCACTGCCAACCCATACATCTGACGTGTTGCCAACTACAGGTGTTTTAATTATTCTGATAAGCATCTGTATATTGACACATTATAGCAGATGTAATCGCAAAACAGATGAAGCATGATCTTATTCAATCTTTCCTCATTTCCTGATTTATACCTCAGTACATAAAACAGTTATCTGTCATTTTCTTTCAGCAAAATTTATTCTTCGAGTCGATCGTTCGTTACACTTAAAAATTTAGAGTTCTAACATAGAACTCTTATCGCTTCAAGGTAATGTAAGGTGTGGGTGATAGAGCAGCATGGGTTACACAGGTCCCGGTTTTCATTTTATTTTTCGGCGTATTCGTAGCTGCGTCGGTACCTTTTTCTTGTGTGTGAATTCCAGTACT